>WOGP01009563.1:0-10678 GCA_015342065.1 Leptinotarsa undecemlineata | reverse complement strand
TATATCCTTTTTTACGAAATGAAGGATTATAAATCGGACCTTTGAGATGTTGAACAGGTGTATTGTTCATATTAGATATATTATGCATTATACCATGTTCATTTTATTGTGTTTATTTATTCTGTATAATATTATTCAAAATTTATTTGGTTTGAATTGATTGTCCTAGTTAGTTAGTTCGTTCCAGCTGTAGCATCCTATTGTGAAATATCATTTTTATTTCTATAGAAATGGCCGGAATTTTACAATTCAATCAATTTGGAATTTTTGAAATTTGAAATTTCACCTACTAGTAAGTGCGATTTTTGATGGAAAGTGCCGACTGTTATTTCAATATTTGATTCCGAAATACACAAAACGCAAACGTTTTCCGCAAAAGAATTTTTTTCAATGGTCACATTTAGCCTTATTCAAAATTTTTGGACTTGTGAATGTTTGAATTGAAAAAGTTTCTCAGTCAGTAGATATGCCAAACTTTGCGCTGCTTAGATTTTTCCCCAACATTTATCGGCAATTCACTCAACACTGAGATGAGTTTGTGATCAGAAGATCGCAATGGAGAACTCACGGTGACTGTAAACTTCTTGATTGGTTGTTAGATATAGATCCAGCAGACTAGCATATTCTCCATCACGGTCAGGAATCCTGGTTGGACCATTTACAATCTGAGTTAGTCCGCTGCTTATTGCGAAAGTCTCAGCTTCGTGACCTTATTTGTCATTGACATTTGAAAATTTGAGCAATTTGATATTGTAGGCATTGAAATCATCGAATAATATGGGCATTTCGGCACTGGGATGATTGATTTGCATAGTCAATGGTATTCGCAAATGAAGATAATAGTGCCCCATATTGTATATCGCTTGGTGGTCGATAAATGCAGCGTATGAATTTGGTGATCATCTGTGATATTATTTCAAACCACAATCACCAGAGTGAATGCCTAAGTTCCAGCAGTTTATATTTAAGTTGAGTCCACTGATGTTGCCTGAAGAAACAATAGTTTTTTCAGGCGTGTTTCTCAAATACGTTGTGGATTTTCTTCAAGTAGCAGCTTATTTCATCACATCATTGTGATAACACTGTTAATCGATGATCTGACTATACTTTTTGGTCTACTGAGCAGTAGTTTACTACGAAAATGCTAAAAAACCCACAATTCTTCGTGTCGATTCAATAAAATATGTTATTGTTCCTGGGACGGTTATGCCCATTCTTATAAACGGAAAGATAATAGTTTTTTCTACTAAGCAATTTTTATAAGTCTCTTCTTATTTTCATTGAAACATAATTTCGAACTCTTTCGGGAATATCGCCACAATTTCAGAGTCAACCTACTGCATTTCAATGGTATCACATTACTCTTTCGTCATTACAAATGATGAAGGAAAGAACAATTCAATTAATGGACTGCGATATCTCGAATTTCCATTATATTCCTGGCAGATGGAAAGGAAAACAAAATCGTGTATATCAACAAATCAAGCTATTGAAACGGAATATTGGTTATTTCTTTTCTATTACTGATAGTATCGCTTTCTAAATGTTTATTTTTGGCATATAACGGGTGACAAGGAAATCATTGTACTCGGCATCATTAAGTATAACTCACTATATAACGTAACACAAGTATAACTCATTGGGATCGATATTTCAAATTGAAAAAATATAATTATGGAAAACCTATTTCCGCTTAACCGAAAAAAATTAATTCTAGTAAAGTTTTTCATATTACCCTGTATTTATTTCGAGATCACTCAATAGAATACGAAATTCTCGCCTCAACAATATAACACCCTTTTCTTTTGAAAATTGCAGCGTGTAAGCCATTTTCCTCAAAGTCAATATGGCGGTACGATAACGTCTTCTATGGAAATACATATTTTCAAACAACTCAAGAAATAAGAAACAAAAGATAATGGTTGCTCATTTCTCAAATGAAAATTGAGGAATGTATTCCATAACTTTTATAAGAAAACGATATTTCTTCAATTTCATCATTACCGTTCATCTCTTGTACTACAAAAAAATTTTAAAGATACAAACGTTTCATATTTTGTACCAGTGGATCTCAAAGTGTCTTATTCGTCAGGAGATATATCGATAGAATTCAGTAATTCAGGGAGTATTCTTGATAATATTCCAATCAGTATCAATATTCACATAAAAACATGACACCTACCGATGGCGGCTCATCTTCATTCAATCTTATATATATGTGATGTGTTGTCTCACTTATTGTCCCCCTTTCTCGTACAACTATTTGTTCGATCATATTAAAAATTTTTTTCGTTTTTTGGATAAAATAACGTTTCAATTAAAATACACAGCATGACGGGAATGTTATGTTTCAACCCGTGGATTGACTAATAATTGACTACATTGAATAACCAAACTCAACTTTATTTCACTTTGAATACAACAGTAACTTCAACTGAAACTTCAACTATTATTCGAATGCCTATCGCCTTACTAGATCGCTTCGCGTAACGCACTGACTGTGTCGATATGTTTGTGGTTAGCATTTATATATCGTAATCGAAAAAGTAGAAATTTCGCCAAAGTTCCATCGAAATCGGTAGCATTATTCTCGCTGCTTCTAGAGCGGCAGGGAACATCATACATTCGCGCGCTCTTAGCTACGGTAGGCGATCTACATAACGCACTGAACAGGGATGACCCCAGATTCCAAGAGAGGGACGAACACAGGAAGCCAACGAAGCAGAACCAAAGACCACCCCCGAGAGTCGCTGGCATGCGGCTCCGGTAAGTATAATTTTCTAAGAGATGACTAATACTTCCTTTTCATGTCTAACGAGAAGCACTCAACTGCGATCTCTTTTAAAACCATAGCCTCTGGATAGTTTTTGAGGACCCCATGCAAAAATTCAGTTAGGAAAATCAAGATAAAACAATACAACAGATCAGAAAGTAAAAGCACCCAGAGGCTGACTTTTGACCAAAGAAGGTCAGATGTCAATCTTGCTGAAGTGTTCATCAGTGAGTTGAGAACCGCTCCGGAGGAGCGGGGCTGAATGGACGAGATTGGATATTCTTCACACATTAACCGTGTGAAGAAGATTTCAACTCAGGGCTTTCAACCCGGGAGGGGGCATGGGGGGCTAAACTACGTCACAATTGGTTTATGGCTACCAGTGGCGGCTGGCGTTATTTTCTTTAGGGCATAATTTACAACACCGCCCCCTTCCTTGGGGTTGTTCGCCCCGAACAACATTTCGAAAGGGGACATCACGACCCAGGTAACTCAGCCTCTTTATGTGGACAACTTTAGGCTTGCTTCTGGGTGACAATTGAATTCTGTACATCAGATCGTTTATTTTTTTTATTACCAAGTAAGGTCCTTGCCATGGTCTCTGCAATTTGGGACACAAACCTTTCTTACGCTGGGATTGGTAGAGCCACATTGCATCGCCCTTCTTGAAGCTCACTGTCAGTGACATTTTGTCAAATCTTATTTTCATTCTGTCGCTAAAAAGCTGTAATTCGACTTTAGCAAATTCGTGTACAATTTTCAGTTTCTCCTTCAGGTCATTCACATACTCTGAAAAAGGTACCTCTTGAGATTCATCGAAAGGACTGCCATACAATACATCTACCGGAAGTGGTAGGGATTGGTCCGAAAATGTCGACTACGATTCTTTCAAAAGGGTACTGCTTCAACTTTCCTCTCTGGCTTGCCTTCGAACTTTTTCTCGAAGACCACAGGTCATAGCGCTTACACCACTATTCCACATCTCGAGGGCAATTGACCCAATAGTACCTCTCACGCACTCTCGCCAGAGTTCTATCTACTCCTAAATGCCCTCCAGTACGACAATCGTGGAGCTGTTCAAGGATACTCGAGATACACGGCTTAGGAAAGATTATCTGGAATCTGTGGGTTCTTCCATCCGAGATTTCTCATTTTCGAGTGAGTAGGTCATCTCGAATGCAATGGAGTCCGATTGGAGCCAATTACCCTTTTCCTGCTGGCCGTGCTTGGAAATCTCTCACCATTTCGGTGTCACTTTTTGTGCAATCCATTCTCGTACAGTTTTCAAGACGTGATTCATCTTCTGCGCTACGATGATGTATTACCTCGTCAGGAAGATAGTGTCACCATCAGAGACTGTTAACGACCGTACCACACGATGGTCAGGTGATTCGTCAACTTGTGTGTTCGTCTCCATGGACAAAGCACCCTTACAGGTTACTACCCTCCGGGTCAGAGGGAACCCGGCTGGTGATAGGGAAGCTTATTTCCCCTTCAGAGCTCTTCATAAAGGAGTCTCTGCCCGCTACATTACCACGTTTGGTGTAAAGTTCTTCTTCTGGTAGCTGGGTATCCTTGTCCTCCTGGCATTAGCAAAATTTATTTCCAGATGTCAGGCATGGTCTTCTTGAGAGGCTATCCAACCACAATTCCGTAGATTCCAGACATAGTCCCAGTCCCAGAATGAATTTGTCGAGGATGTTGGCCGGTAATACCTTAGCTTCTATTCCGCAATTTCCAAGCCTCAGTCTCACTTCATCTTCTCCATAGACTGTGTATCTATATCCAGTGATTGTTTCCAGAACAGGTACTACTGATAATTTCTTCGAACTGCTTCTGTTGAAAATGTCGGCTCTCGTTACTGACCTCGTCGTTCCAGTATCGATGGTGAGAAAGCACTGATGATTATTCAGAAATGTGTCGACAACTAAGCTTTTACTGTTACGTCCAATCGTTGGATGTTGAACGAGATCAACAGTCGTTCTCTGCCGCAATTATAACATTTAGGCTGTCCTCTTGCCTTGGGTACAATTCCATTCATCGGCTATTTCTTGAAGAGTTCTTCAAGACCAAACATGAGTCGATTTGTTTCTTCTTCTTCCTATTCATTGATGGCCCTTACTAGAACTTTTCGTTTCAAATTCTAGGACATAAATGATGGCTTCATTCAAGTTTTTATGACGTGCCATCCTCAATGATTGCTATAGCTCCGTGTCACGAACCCCGTCGATGAAACTATGGACGCTAATCCAGTGAATGAAATTATCAGGTGCATCTGAGTAGGCGCGTCTTACCAACCTGTCGATTTCAGCCCCAAACTCCTGCAGACTATCGGGTGGACCTAGTACTATCTTAACCTCATTTTACAAAATCATGAATGTTTAAGTCATTTTGAAACTACTATTGAAACTATTTGAAAATTTTTTCAAGATGTGCCTAAATCTACATGAGTTATTTATCACTTGAAATGATTTTATGCAAGAAGTATGATTAAGGATTTTGTTCAAAATTTCTGGTACAGAATTTGCTCATATCATAATATATGCACTTCTTTCATGAACCCAAACGTAGATTCTTAGGTAAATGTTAATATTTTGATTGTGGTTAATTTAATCGGCCTACTGAAAGTTATCAATGTTGTGTTTGAAACTATAATAGATTATCAAGAGTGCTTGTTTATAGTTTCTTTTTTTGACAGCGAGTAACAATAAAACAAAGAAGACTTCGTAGGTATGTAATTTTTACATTAACTTATGCATCCTCTCATACCTGTAATAATAAATTTTATAGAATTTTTAATGGCACTGGAAAGATATTATGAGGATGCCAACATTTGATGAAAATGAAAAAATACCTGATATCGAACCTATCAATAACAATGCAGGGACAAGTACCGAAATTGAACCCATCAGCAATGCAGGGTCAAGCACAAGAAGAGAAACACAATTGAAGGGGACGAAAAAAGGAGAAAAAAGAAATGAAACTAGGGAGCATGGTCTAGAAATGTGCATCAATAGGCCACACTTATTTAACAACAATCAACAAATTTGTTCCTAATAAAATTTTATTACCACCTTGTTCTTATCAACTAGACTATAGAGAAAAATTATCAGAAAGAAATAGAATGAAAATTTAACTTGGCTTTATTTGTTCTATAATAAGGAACATAAAATTAAGATTTGCCATACCATGTTTTCAAATACATTAGATACTAAACCAGGAAAGACAAAAATGATAGTTAGGAAGAAAACAGAGTCTATGTGGTGGTAAATGCCATGATGATAAAAGAGGAAGGCATGGTCATCGAACAAAAATTATCATCGACGGAATTGTCATTAGCATATCGGAATTGGTTAAGACTTTTGCGGCCGAGATTTTCATTGTTACCAGCTTTATTCGGGTTGAAGGTCGTCGTAGTTTGGAACTGCATCCTAACGTTTCGCCAGCATGGAAGGCTGGCTTCTTTAGAGGTTTATTCATCTTGATGATTTACCGATATCATCCTTGTAATGATACAGGTGACATGTGTGACACATATACATTGCAGATCAATGACACTTCTGATTTACTCGATAGAAAAAATTACGAAGACAATTACAGCCAACATTTGAGCATGGCCAACAAAGCATACATGGAAAAAAAGGATAAAGCAGCAAGTTGCGACAATTATTCTATTGTATTTTTATGATTCGATTTACAAAAAGGCTAGCCTACTCCTTTACAATAGAACAATACTTCGTTTCATGAAACATCCTTGTGACTCATAATCTCACTATCTGCAGTTGTGTGCAGACAAGAAATTGCGCCTTCCTTGCCTCATTTTATTCTTTAGTTGCCAAATAGCATAATAACATTTCTAAAATTGATATGTTTTAGTATTTGACTAGGCTAGGCACATTTAATCAGAATGGTCCCAAAAGTAGTAAAAAATATTTGCTGAAATTTGAAGAAATTTCAGAAGCTAAGTACATCCATTCGAAGAGCAATACTAACTCCCTGTTAGTGAAATTGTTGCAAATGAAATGGATTAAATTCACAACTGAATTTTCCGCAAAAGTTTTTTACGATAGGTAATTCGATCAACCTAACTGTTGATTTCAAATATATGATTTGTCTAGGATTACAAGAAAAAATCCATATGCAACTACATCACTTGGAGTAGGAGGTTCATTAGCAAAAGAAAGCATATTACAGCCATTACACCGTAGTTGGGTCCCGCGCCCGGAAAACAATGTATTTATAGTTGAAATGGTTCTAAGAGCTATTTTTACATTTCAATTTTTGAAGATTCTGCATAATTCAAATGTCATATCACTAGTGTATGGTAAAGAAGTGAAAACTATAGGAACTGGAGGTGGATCAGTCCCAATTGTGATATTGTTTCATTGTATAAGATTTCTATTCAACTGATTGTTATTATCAATTTGAACGTCAATGGATGACGTACTGAATACGATCTCCTTGACTAGAGGATCTGGGTAAGAGTTATTGGTAAATAACTGGAAACGTATCGTTAAATTTTTTAAGGAAAAGAGGAATCAGATATCTGGAGAGTGCGGTTCTTCATTTGTTTGACTAAGTTAATTTTCATTTACTGCTTATGGTATGACCAGTAGTTCAAGAATTTATCAGAACTGATAGGCTTGCGATACCAATAATCGAATATTATTGGGTGTTCTGATCAACTCAGTGTAGAGGAACGGAACCCATTGCTCGTTGTTTTCAGTTTCGATGGTAAATTGTATATAAGGGTCATAACTATTGAATATGTCCACCTTGTCCATCTTGAGAAAGGAATATAATAATGTTATCAACATATTCTTTTATGAAAAAGAGATTATAAGTAAGAACCTGTAATACCAAATCTAGCAGGCCATCCATGGCATATGCTGCTGAAATGGGGCTAATCTTACCTCCCACTGGAGTACCAAAAATTTGTTGTTAAAAAGTAAAGTTATAAATTGGAAAAATTCGTCTTCATGAATATCACAAAACTGACTAATACGTCCCCATTCCTATCAATAGATCTGAGACAAGCATCTAAATATACATTGCTGTAAAGAGAAACTACATCTAAGCTAGCAATCACATGATTGTCAGGTAATTTCATGTTGTTGAAAGTAGAGAAAATATCAAAAAAGTCTGTGATAAAACCCATTTTTGAATGAGATCTGGCAACACAGCATATCTTAGAGTAAATAACGATACGCTAACATCGAAAGATGCCATGTTTTTAATGAAAATTGGAGCTATTCTACCTGATACATTTTGTAAGATTCTGATGAACACCATTTAAATGACTTCATTTCCAAGATATATTTCCAGACGAATAACATTGCATTTCTATATCGAATACCCACTCCTAGCGCTTCTCCATTTCCCATGTCAACAAGACGAAATTGGAGGTATCTGTACTCATATAGACGCTCATCAACAATCTCTTAAGAATTTCGTCAACTATCTTCTCAGATTATCCTGTGAATCAATTATACGTATTTCAATTCTCCGTATCTATATTGATTTAAAAAATTCTAAAATACCGCATGTGTATCTAAGGCCCTTATGACTTCGAATGAGGAAGCTCGGTTATTTTTTCATAATTTTTCAATGTTCCATTTCAGTGACAGTACTTTCCGATAAAAAATCGTAGACTACAACCTAATGGTTTCATGAAATCAACTGATGAGGCACCTTCTTTCCTACTTCTTCAACATGCAAACCACAAAACCAAAATATGTTCCGAGCTAAACATGTTTCAAGGAGGACAGTCTTATCAAAAGCGACAAATTTGATCGAACAAGTGAACAAATTGAAAAACCATTTTTATATGCTCCGTATGTGTGCGTGCTTGAGTGCGTGTGTGTGCGTGTTTGCGTGTGTGCGTTCGTTTGTGTATCTACAACGAGAAAAAATAGATTATTTATTGATTGACTGTCGTTGTATTCAAGTGAATCTGAATTCCCAAAAGTATTACTCTCGAAGTCTAATATACAGGGTGGGGCACAGAAAACAAAACAGATCGAATATATTTAAAACACTTGTTTTCTGAAAAAAATGCATAAACATGTCGATTTTTAATCCAAGGCGGACATATTTCTATGATAACCTCAACTATCATACCTCTCCCCCACCCCTCGGTCACTATCACCCAAACAATTTGAATAGGGAAAGTAGAAAGTGTGACACATCATTAAAAACACAATTCCATAATGAATTCGGCCATATCAATTTTTGCTACCTAACTTCCTATTTTGGTGCCCTCTTGCGGAAAAAAGTTGTTTCGTAATGCAATTCATGATACTTCATTTGCAAGCTAATTTTACATAAATTCGGTGAAAACGCCTTATGGAATTTTTCTTAAAAAAAAACAAAATGGCAGCTCCACAATGGCGGACAAGATTTGCAATTGTGGTCCCCTTTGCTTCAAAATTTATAAGTGTTTGTATTCAGACAAACAAGATGGCGATCGATATTTGTAATTATGGTTCGACTCGACCCGGCACCGAAATCGAATTCTTCAAAATACATGTGTTGAGACAATAATGCAAAAATAAGCCAATTTTACATCCAAGGGGGACATCTTCCTGTCGTAACCTCAACTGGCATACCTTTCTCCCAACCCCTTGGTCACTCATACAATTTGACTAGGTGAAGTACTAAGTGTGACATAGCATTTGAAAAGGTTAGGTTAGGTTAGGTCTTATTACATAAGAAATTCAGTCATGTGAGCCACAATTACAAATATCGTTCGTCATATTGGTTTTTGCATCGACAAAACAATCATAACTTCCTACTCTGAAAATCCCCACATTCAAATTTTGATTTTATCATAATTTAAAATTCCGTACGTTATTTTGGAGCCTCCATATTGTTTTTTTGCATTGATAAACAAATCATAATTTCCCAAAATGAAAACCACCACTTTGAATCAAATCGGACCATAATTGCAATCTGGTCCGCCATTGTGGTGCCACCATTTTGTTTTGTCCATAAGAAAAGTTCTATAATACACTGTCACCGAATTTATATCAAATTAACTTGTAAATGAAGTATCATAATTTGGAATACGGTACAGCTTTTTTCCCGCAAGAGGGCGCCAAAACATTGTTAGGTAGCGAAAATTAACATGGCCGAATTCTTAATGGGATTACCTTTTTAATGATGTATCAAATTTACTACTTTCCCTATACAAATTGTTTTGGCGATAGTGACCGAGGGGTGGGGGGAGAGGTATGACAGTTGAGGTTATGACAAAAAGATGTCCTCCTTGGATTACAAATCGACATGTCTTTGCATTTTTTTCAGAAAACATGTGTTTTGAAGATATTCGATCTGTTTGGTTTTCGGTGCCCTAACCTGCATTAAAATGAATTGCTGTTAGTGGGTCTTGCTAAAACTCGTGAACAGCTTGACCGATTTGGCTAATTTTGATTTTGAATCATTTGTAGAAGTTCCGAAGGAGGTTTAAAAGGTAAGTGAATATAAAAATAATATTACATCAGTTCGGACATTCATTGCCTAGTATAATATAAATTGATTTGAAATCCCTGAAAAAAAAAATAACAAGATCAAACGAAAAATAACAATTTTACTAAACACAAAAAAACTGAAATCACAAGGAAATAACATACAAGCTACAAACAAAGAATAAAAAATTGAAATATTATTAAAAGCTGAAAAAATAAAAATATTATTAACAGAAATGAAAAATAAAAATAAAGAATAAAAGATTCCAAACCAAGTTAAGTCACGACGACGTTTCGATTGTTGTATCCACAATCGTCTTCGGGTGATAACTGGACTTATTTCTCCTAGATCTGACTATTTATAGGTCATTCGGGTGCTTTCACCTTTCACCTATCCCCTCTTTCCGCTTCATTGGTTTTGGCGGGAGATGACCGTTTG
>WOGP01009562.1:0-10678 GCA_015342065.1 Leptinotarsa undecemlineata | reverse complement strand
TTATCCCGTTCAAAGCAATCCAGATCGTTCTCGAACACTAACGCGCTGGTCCGGCTGGTCGGTTCTAGCCGATTCTAGCTTGATGGCGTCAGCGGCATATCGCTCACCACAACGTTGCCGCTGTTTATGTTTAATATTATGACAATTAGATTTTTTGTGGAATTTTCGTAAGCTTCTCTGATTTTTGCAGTCTGCATTTTTTGAATTGAAATCGTTGTGAGAACTACCAGAATTGCCTCCGCGAGCTACCAGTAGCTCGCGTTCGACAGGTTGGCGACCACTGGTATAGATCATGAATAAAAAGTAATTTTCAGAGACAAACTGGAAGAAACAGCTCTCCTGAAGCAGCTACTTTCATATAGACATAGAATTACATGAAATCAAAATTCTTTAGAAACAAATACTTTCATATGAATTCTGAATTACACGAAAAAAAAATTCTCTACTCAGTCTGTATGAAATCAAATCAGATATCATTCACAGGATTTCTACATAATATACCGAATGAAAGGTAAAAATTTCACTTTCATACAGTTAGCACCATATGTAATGGATGCTTTCATTTTCTACGATATTAGTCATTTTCAAGAAAACCCCTGAAACCCATGAATTATGTATTCAAAAAGACACCTTGTGACAATAAAAAATACCCCCTCCTTCACCCCCCTCAACAGCCACCCCCCCTCAATTTTTTTAATTGCCAAAGGGGTAAAGTGATACATCATTTTGGAGAGTATTAAATTTTCTGTACAGTCATATCTTCATTTTTCAATTCCGTGCATGCGTAAAAAAAACAATTCATTAAGTTGTGTTATCTAGTTCATTTATTGAAGTGGTAGGAATCAATGTGCAACTAATGGAAGTCTCCACATCAAATGTTCAAACTGACAGCCATTTGTTTCTTGACAATGATAAAAACGTGGCTGAAAGTTATCAACAATATCTTGAATGGTTTTGGAAGTGATACGTTGTATTTCTTCTCTTATTCTGATTTGCAAACTTTCAATATTGTTTGGGCTATTGACGTAACCTCACAAAAAAAAGTCAAGCGGTGTCAAGTCGAGAGAACGGGCTGGCCACTCTATGGCACCTCATCTGCCAATTCATCTGTTGGGAGAAACTTCATTCAGATATTCACGAACGTCAGCTGCAAATTTTCGTGAGGCACCATCTTGCTGATACCAGATACTCCTATCTATTTGATTCGAATTATCATTATCTGAAAGAAGTCTTTTCAGCGTTGGAACTAAAAAATTAGTCAAAAACTCTAAGTAACGTTCACCGGTTGATGTTTCGTTGAAAAAATATGGTCCAATTATGCGATTATTTATAATCCCTGCCTAAACATTTATTTTTCTGGGATATTGAGTGTGGGCCTCCATCATCCAATGGGAATCTTCAAGGTTTCAACATCGACAGTTTTGTCTGTTGACGGTTCCATTTAAAAAAAAATTTGACTAGTCGGAAAACAATATATATTCCTTAAACGAAGGATCCCGCAGACACCTGGCTTTCATTATTTCGTAAAATTCAGTTCTGCGATCTGGATCGTCTTCGATGAGTTCATGTACCAATTGTACTTCATAAGGATGATACTTTTCACTTTTGAAAACACGCAATATCGAACTTTGACTTATGTCGTAATCGGCAAATTGTCGGGTACGTTTATGTGGATTCTCCTCCAATTTCTTCCCATCGTCAATCAATACACTCCTGCCTGGTTTTGAAATATCTTTGACACTTCCAAATTCATGAAATTTCGTTTCTATTGTATTAATGGTAGATTGAGAAATGTGATGATAAGGATATTTATTATTGAATATTCCACTTACATTCTTCTGGGTTCTGATTTTGTCCCAACATCCTAGTAGTATACTTCTACTCTTTGACGTTCAGCAAATGAGACATTGCTAGAACTTTTAGCCTATTGTCTGAAAGTAATACTAAACAAGAAACACAAACAACAGCTGCAAAACTGTTTCTTTTCAGCAAGTTCACAGAAAACATACAATTTTCTACTCAACTGTTACAGCTGACAAACAACGGTTGGTAAAAACAAACAAAAAATTGAAGGTTCATGGCATATTGTACAGCGGACAGATTCAACGGAATACCTAAAGATACCTTTCAACACTTCGAATTTTTTGTTACATTATGACGAATTCACGATTTTGAAAAATAAAGATATGGCTGTACAGAAAATTCAATACCCTTCAAAATGAAGTATCACTCGACCTCCTTTTGCAATTGAAAAAATTGGGGTGGTAGCTGTCACGTTGAGGGGGATGACGAAGGGGGGAATTATTTCATGTCACAGAGTGTCTTCTCGAATACATTATTCGACATGTTTCAGGGTTTTTCTTGAAAATGGCTAATAAAGTAGAAAATGAATTTATTCTTTATATATGGTGCTCATTGTAGAACACTGTGATCCTCACTGGTAGACAACAGTGTTTCGCAGTTAGATACTTGCCTTAGAGTTCTTCAGTGCCAATTTGGATGATGTGAATTGTGAAGATTTTTCTTATATTCATCGAGAAGAATATGATAACTCTGGTTGATGGAATAAGTCTTCGATATCATTATCATCACCAAACGTTTTTTTCAAATCCCCTATTTTGTTCATCACTCCCATCAGTATTCATGGCTCCAGTTGATTCACATAGTCCTGAATGTAATAAACGACCCAGACAGCGACTGTGAAAATACTATTTCGAGAAACGGTATCAATCCAACGCCGACGTTCCGAAATCCAGGTTCTGGATTCGTTTTAATGAAAAAACTAGATGAGTTATGATGTCAAGCGATAATACCGTTTTAATAACAGGTAGGCAATTCATTCCCCCATGGAAACAGGTGTCCTTGACAGCAGGACGCTTTGCGAATCTCCCGGGCTGCGACATTTCTGACGAATCCTGCAGGAGAATCAGGAAAGTGAAGTCGATACTGCTAGCAGATATCACTTTCCGAACTCTGAAAAAGTAACAACCACTTCGTGATATCCCATCAAACGTTTCTTTTAAGAAGAAGATAAAATATCAATGTCACATTTTTTCATATATTTTGAAAATATTTTCAATGTCAACTACAAAAAACATTCAGTTCATGAAGAGTTTGCCATTGAAACATTGAAGTAGAAACCAACAAAATGAGCATTCAAATCGCCGAGTGACTAAAGTATGGTTTACTTATGGTGAGGTGAATCAAAGCGTATTAGTGGTGAAAAAAAAATCTGTTTTTCCGTTAACCAGCTGTTGCACCCTTACGAACGACAATTTCCAGAAGTCTAAACTTGTGCGACTTGAGGATTAACGAGGACTTACCTTTTAACGTGAGATTCGTAACACGGGTTGGACGATAGCAAGTGAAAATCGATCATTCTAGGGCTAGAACCACCGACTAACACGGCAGTCACTTCGAGTGAGTGAACAAAGCACCCACGTCGAAAGGCATCGCTACCGACTTTTGCTACGTAGACTTCACTTCTTTAGAAGGCACAATTTGTTACGATGACGTAGGCTCATAAGAACTTACAAAATGTTCAGAACCTTTCTGAAGCACATCAACAACGTAAGTCCTTCCATCACTGTCACAATGGAGAAGGCAGTTCTTAACGAATTGCCATTCTGAAACGTATCGTTGAAGAGGACCGACACTAAATGCAAAACATCGGTATACTGAAAACCCACTCACACGGAACAGTATCTGAACCAGGAATCCAACCACCATAAGTCGATTGAGAGAGGAATCATCAAGACTCTACTAGACCGTGCTCTGTCTCGAAAAGGAACTAGGCATCATCAAAAATGACCTTCAACAAAATGGCTACTCCAAAGTAATGGTGGAACAGGATTTAGCTAGAGCTGCACAAGATAGAGGAGCCGCCACAACCAGTACATGTACTTCTCTAGATCAGAGGTTTGTCGGAAAGTATAAGAAGGATCGAGTCCAAATATAACATCATAACCTGCCTCAGACTTGGGAACAATATACGTAGCAGCCTCACGAAAACCAAGCCACCAAACGCGGACTGCGATTCTGCGAAGAATTGCATTTACCGAATACCTTACGAGTGCGGAGAATCATACATCGGTGAAATTATGAGGCCAATTAAAGTTCGCATTGCCGTGCGCAAGAAACACACACAGCGAGGAGAAACCAGAAAATCAGGAATAGCAGAGCTTGTTTGGACTCATCAATATAACCTAAGTGGTCTCATGCTGAAATCATCTACAAAGAGGTATACTGGTTTAGGAGAAAATTCAAAGAAGCCGCATATATGTTGTCCAACAACGCATTTAGCCAAGATGATGGAACTGTAGTATCTTAGAGAAATCCTTGAAATATATACATTTTTATATTGTACATCAAACAATTATTCGTTCGAAGAACAGAAATGGTATTTGCTGAAGTCAAGCAGAAAAAGAAGTGCTCTGAACTATATTCCAAACAAAAGTTCAGTAAATGCACACAAAAGCACGCGAATGTAATTTTTCACCAGGTCCGCACTGGAGACAAAATATTGTTGCAATGTAGTTTTGATGTATTCAAACTGAGAAATTCAAAAATATTAATATTCAACTTTTTGATTCCAATGCTGAAAACTGAAAAAAAATATCATGCAAAATGATGCAAAAGTACATGTGATCATTAATCTGATATAAAATGAAATTATATGAAATGAAAACTTATAATTATAGATAGCACTAACTGCGTGACATTATTTTTGAACAGTTTTAACATGTATATGGGTCTGTTGGTATGAAGTTATGATTTTATTCAATTCCTTGGGTTGGAAAGTTGATGATTTAGTCTAGTCTTCGGAAATAAATTCGAAAACACAATTTTGAATTTCTGGAGTGAAACGAATGAAAATATTGTATTGTATCGAGTGAATAATAGTTTATTTTGGTTGCCATTCCAGATTTTCTGAAATGTCACTATTATTTACAAATTGTTCAATTTGTTTTTTTTTAAACATTTTTAATTTCCATATTCTGCCCCACTTTTTGCTGCTCGTGATCAATGCATTTTCTCCACTTTTCTGACGTGATTATAGCTACTCCATCACCACAGATATATCCTATATCAGCAATTTCAAAAAAAATATCTTGCTTCGTAACAATTTTTCAATTTCAGCCTAATTCAACTCAAAGGAATTAGGTTGGCAGTAATATGGTGGTAGCTTTGAAACAATTTCATTTTGAGCATTGGGCTTTGCCTAATAAAACAATACAGTTATTATTAAGTTTCGGCGAAATACTTTCAAACCACTTCTCTAAAGACTTTCCACCCATTTCCTAGTGGTAATCTCCGGTTTTTTGGATTAAAAAGTGTAGTGCCTTTGGTACAAATTTCTTATCACTTTCAATGTGGCAAAGTATCAACCTTTTTCCATTCTCTAAAATCAAAAAGCATTTTTAATGTTGTGATATATATACCCACGTAAATAAATCAGTTCAAGAAGACAGATATTTTGATAATTCCGTGCGAAAAAAAAAGCCTGAATATCAACTGCTGTTACAATGTATAATACTTTCAGTTATTTATATTTACTTTTGAGTAAAGTAAAGTATTTTTAAAGTCTCAGCCAAGTAGAAAACAAGATTGTAAATTATAAATATACCTCCTGAAGGTAAGTGAATGTGAGTGAAATAAATATGAATATTCTGATGGATCTCGTCTACGGAATGAATCTTTTTATTTTACTACCTGAAAAGTTTTGATTTTTTCAAATACTCTCTTCTCCATAGCACTATTTCATCTCTCAGAAGTCCAAATTTCGCGTTTTTAGGGAAGCGAGAGCTCTTCAACGGGAAATCATATTCAAACACATATTTGATATCATGATGTAGGGGGCCAAAATTGACAAAAAATTTGAATGAACTGCGATAAAAATAATTTAAAGATTCAGCTCAATGTAAAAAAAGTTCGTTATCTCTGACAGAGAATGCAAAAAATAGTATATTAAAAGAGGTCACCTGCAAATCCAACAGTAATAATCAATGGATTAAATTATTATATTGTTTTCATCAATGAACGTGGTTATTCAAGAGAAAAGTTTAGGTATGTGCATGATCAAATGATGTTTCGTGTGAACTGATTGAAATATGATGACGTTACCTTTGCAAAGTCGGGGCGGTTTAGCTGCTTGAGAAAATCTTTGTAATTCCTTCGAGAAAATCAAATAACTGAATATTTTTCTTCTGGTGTAAGTCTACAAGTCCGCGATTACATATGTCTATCTTTTATGGATATCCGGCGTAACATTTCATTTGCAAAATATGTGTCATTTGGTATATATTGAAGGACGATCACATTAATAATTCCGTAGGTTTTACAGTTTCCGTGATAGCAATATTGGTATCAGCTAAAAAAACCGCCTGTATATTTCACAACTCAGTTTTAACGATAACTACGAAAAACACCTGTAAAAGGAATTATTGTCGTCAATTCCAACAGATTACACATAGTTTCGAAGTAGGTCAAATTCATCCACAATTTGTACATGTCTTCGAACAAGAAGGAATCCTGCATTATGTTATTGCGAAGGTGCCGACTTTGAATGGAAATAGAATTGAAATCTGCTCCAGCTTTGTCGCTAATTCAATTTACAATTAATTTACCGCGTCACCGGGAAGAAAATTCGAAAGCGAAATAGTTTGTGATGTGGTTACGTGGAGTGTAAGAAGATAAAGCGAATGGCGGAAACGGTTGGTGGTATTTGAACTCTGTTTGAACTTGCATTAATGTTGCAAAAACGAATGAAGGTGTAAATATATTATAAAACATTGTAAAAGTACAGTATTGTCAACTGGTTGTGAGTAAGAACACATCTGAGATTACGTGGAATATAAATCACAGAATTCATATTTGAAACGACTTCCTCACAATGTCTCCTCATCCGAAGATACTCATCGACATAAAGCTTGTACCACTTCTTAATATTTTTCTGATCTAGAGTTCAATCACCACTGTCAACATTTCGAGTATTTTCGAGCAATTGATTAAATTTTTATGGAAAATTTTTGATTATTTTTTTCGATGGCGAAATTTGCCGAACATGCAAAACAATTTAAACTTTTATGCCTCTCATCAACAAACTAAACACGCTCAACAGCTGAGAATATGCACTTATGTTGGAAACGAGTATACCAACGTGAAAAAAATAAAGAACGCTAATTGGATGTACGTAGCCTACTACACCAGTGTGTTAAAGAGTATGCTTCTCCAGAACTCTTCATGTTTCTCATACACCCATTTCCTAATTTGGTTCCAAATTCGTAGCTGTTGATGCTGAGAATTCCACCAAGAGACAAAATAATACAGATCTTGAGCTTCCGAAGCTTCATTGCAGTAGACTTCCTGTCGTGAGGCGTAAACATTGTGAAATCTCGGAATCCAAGGCCAGTCAATGAATCTTGATAAAGAAAACTGTTGGGCTGCGTTTTCGAAAGCTCAAATGGAAAAATTAGTGAAGGCTTTCGCAGCCGAGACTTTCAGTGTTGCGATCTTCATTCGGGTTTGAAGACCGTCATGGTTTGGAACTGTATTCTAACGTTTAGCCAGTACGAGTGGCTAACATAAAAACCGTGTTCAAACCCATGAAGGAAATACAACAAAGCCTGAGATCTGCAGAAGACAAAATATATCAAAAGATCCACTATCACCTGTCGTGATAATAATAATAATAATATTCATTCACCATTTGTGGTACATAGCGTATATATGGTGTCTCAATTATTGATAAGGTAAAACAAAGAACAGTACGTCACTTATCAATCGAGGAATTAAATCAAAGCTTGAGTAAAAATTATTATCTGCATATACAAAGGTATAGATAGATAGATAGATTGTTAGAAATTAAACTCAACAGGTCGTCAGACGTTATTTTTTTGAAAAAGTCAGTTGACGTTTGAAGGAAAGTGTTTGACAGAATTTCTTGTTCTGACCTATACAGTCTTGTCAGTGAGACCTCACAGAAACATGAAATGATAGTTAACCAACAGAGAGTGAAGGTAGGTAGTCTATTAGGAGATTATTAATTATTATTAATAATTTCCTAATATATATATTGTTATTCTTCTGTGGAAGAATCCTCTAAATATTCCTTGTGACTATAGTGACATTTGTCCAGTGATAAGTTTGTAACTTTCTTACTGAACAAATTTGCAAGATTCAACCTCTCCATAGAAAGTAGCAGTTATGAAAATTTATGGCATTATATCATGGAGATTTTTTTAAATGATCCCTCTTATGCGAAGGGACTATCAGAGCAGTAGCATGACGAGTATCATGAGCGTGAATGCTCAAGTTCGTTATGTACAAGTAATGGATCCTGTGCACAAAAATGACACAATTCGTTATACATATTGCGGGTGCAGTCAACAAGCGTTCTCTTTTGAAAACGGGTCTACAACTTTCTTGGTACCCCAGATTGAATATCAATTTTATCAGTCGTTTGTGAGAGATGAAAACTCTAGAAATATTCTTTCGAACATCTCCAAGCCGTTATGTTAAAACTGATGTGGGAGTATGCATTCGCAAATAAACATTTAGTAAACCAAACCTATCTAAACAATGTTTCAACTGTTTGATCGAATAATAAGCTGAATTGAGTTTACTGTACACTTTTTGTATGTGACTTCTCCAAGTGAGATTCTTATCTAGAATAGTTCCAAGAAAATTAATTTCTTTGGATATTTTTATGTCATTCAAAGTGACTGAATTACAAAAGAAATCCCTCCTAACGAATTTTTTCATCAGCTCTGACTCAGATTTATTTAAAATCAGTTTGTTACGTTGACACCAACTACTGAATTCGTCAATAACCAAATTAATTTTCTTTGATAATTCAATCTCGTTTTTTTTCCAGAAACTGTGATTGTATTATCGTCAGCGTACACAGTTATTCGACAATTTGATATGAATTCAGGCGTCATTGATAAAAGTCGAAAATAACAATGAACCCAGAACATATCCTTGTGGAACACCTAGTTTCACATCATAAGGAACTGATGTAATTCTATTACATTCTACCACCAAACAAAGGTTTTCCATGTACGATTCTATCCAACACAACTTTTGGGAAAACCCATTACTAGTAATTTTTTCAATAAAAATTTGGTAGAAACAGTATCGAATGCTTGTCATAGGTTTGAAAAAGTGAAAAAACCAGGTTACAATAATCCACTTGTGCATTAATATAGTTCAATAGTTGGTAAGATGCACATTCAATTGATTTAATCTTCCTAAAACCATGTTGATTATTGCAGAATAAGTCATTTTGTTCAATATACATCAAAATTCTCTTACTTATTATTTTCTCAAAAAGAACACGCGTTTCGTGAAGGAGATCATAGGATACTGTGAAACTACTTTCACCCGATCATGGATACCACAGTCGGCTTGTACGGGAAGCCATATAAATCCATAAACATACGGAAAACTACAACAGAAAAGAGGAGATGATAACGCTCAAACGGATTTGGAATCTCATACTGAAAAATGCCAAGGTGGCGACAGTCCAATGCAATGTAACGTCATCAACAGGTAATAACAGAAATACAACTTACGAACTAGAAATCATTAGTCATCGATAAACCATTAAGATAATAAACCTCTCAAGAAGCTAGCCACTCGTGTTGGCGAAACGTTGGGATACAGTTCCAAACCACGACGAATTATAAACCCGAATGAAGATCGTAACACTCAAATAGAAGTTTTACACTGAAGGGCACACGTGCATCGCCGGAGTCCCGACAAAAACTAAAGTTTTAGTGGTTTTTCACTGATGAAAAATTTTGAATTTCACATCAAAACAACAGTGAAAGTGCCACGAATGTGAAGATCAAATTCAGTTTCAGGCCTGAGTTAGTGGATGATTTGATAATTCAGTAATATTTTTAATCGATTCAGTTGGGACTAAATCATAAATTGCCTAAAATGAAACTTAATAAAATAAAACTCAAAATGAAACTTCACGTTAAAAAAAAACAAAAGCAATGATAATTAGTACTAAATTCAAATATATTGAAAATAAATACAAACAACATAAGTATAAAAATTGATGATGAACGTATAGAAATGGTAACATCAGTGAAGTATTTGGGATTTCAACTTGATAATTGCTTATCATTCGACAACTACTTCAAATATATTTAAAAAAATTGCAAAAAAATTATATTTTTTTTCAAGAATCGCCAATAACTAATCACAGAAACAAAAATTGTGGTACCTATATGAATCAATAATCCAACCCCATTTTGACTACTGTGCATCTATTTTATTCTTTTTTAATTTGTACAAAGTTCAACAAATACAAAAACTACAAAATCGAGAAATGAGAATAGTTTTAAAATGAATTAGGTATACACCAATTTGTACCATGCTATCTGCTCTACAATGGCTCTCAGTATCCGAAAGATTATTCTATTTTTCCATGGTTTTCATTCATAAAATATTAAATAAAATGACCCCACCATACTTGCTTTCATTAATAACTTTCAATGAGGATATTCATCACCATTCTACTATAATATATACTACATAATACTATATAACACTACTATATATAATACAATATATATACTACATAATACTTTATAATATAAATAGAACAAATACAAGAAATAGTATGAGCAGTTCATTTTTTAAAGGTTTTGTCCAATTTAATGAT
>WOGP01009561.1:0-10679 GCA_015342065.1 Leptinotarsa undecemlineata | reverse complement strand
GCAGACATTTTGCCTATGTAGCTTTGCCGTTGCCAGCGTATTGCCGACCGATCATGCATTGGGCCATAAGACGGCCAGAGATTCATTGTTTGCTGGGTAGGTTGTTTTGTTTTTTTGAATACTTTTCTGGGCATTACTTTCAGTTAGCAGATTGGTAAAAGCAGGATTATTAGATGCTCTCCTGCAAGATGTTTGGCTTTGACTGTTGTTGTCGTCATAAGAAGCACTTGTCAGAAACTTTGTATTTTTCTTAGGTTGCGGAATCTTCGGTATGATATTTTCCTCATCCGAATCAATAAAATCTGGTTCATAATCAGAAAAATGTTTTTTTTAATTTTATTTTATAATGTTCATGATTCAGATCAGATTCAGTCTGAGATGCCTCTTCCAACCTATGGAGCTTTGTTGTAGCTCTTTCATAATCAACTAAAAAAACAACAATTGATAAATAAATAAAAAATAAATAAACTTACTAACAATCATTACATTTTCAAGTAGACATAACCAACCAATTAATTATATTTACTTTTTTAAATTTACTATGATTTCAGATCAAATAACCTTTTGAAAATAGAATAATTTTTATACACACCTTAGAAATTAAACCTCTTTATAATAAGAAATAAAATGTATGTTAAAGTTACATATTCAGATTTTTTTTTAAATTAATTAAATTTCACAACTAAAACACCCCAAGATCATATTAGGCTTAGGAAATGATGGCTCACTGTATACAAGATTTCAGATGATATGGAACTGAATTAGATGACCTAGTAAAAACATGATTCAAAAAGTTCTTGTCTAGATGTGATAGATTTCAATTAATTTTAAGTACTGGCAAGTGACTAGTAAACGTTTCGGCGACGGTTGTCGCCATCTTCAGGCCTACAGTAGAAATATACAGAAGCATTTACATATATTATTTACATTCACTTTCGAATATGTATTTTATGGCCAATTGGGAATAAACATACCAGTTGAAAACCTTACTACAATGGCTTATTCCATAGATTTATCTTCCTGAAGATCACTATGTGCTTTTATCAGTTTTTCCTTCTCTTTATCAGAACGAAGATATGATGGCCAATTGCAAAACATATTTCCATTTCTTGCAAATGTCCAATTATTATTATTATTCCATCTGAGTTTTTTTCTTCAGGAAACTCTACCACAAGAAAATGATTCATACAAAAAAAAACACATCTACAGATTGAACCAGTACACAATTAAGGTACTTGAAAAAAATGCATGTTGTGAATATAGTAATAATTTATTAAAATACGTACATATACATACAATACATAAAACAACAGTTGATATCACTGTAAAACTAAATAAGTAAAAAATTGTGTTGGAAATATCATAGGCAATGAAGTAAAGGAGTACACATATATGATGTCTGATATTTCAATAGAACTCCCTTATTAATTATGTTGTTAACTGGACATGTAACGTCATTTGATTCATCCTCTAGTGAAACTTCAAACAATGATATTAGATCACTACTTGTGGGATAACCTAAAAATGGTTTAAAAATTTGTAAATGTTTTCCTTGAATATAAATCAGATCTGCTAGAACAAAAATAGAATTAATTAAAAGTATCTTGCAGTTCTTTAAATAAACACAATTATTTCCCATTTCGGTAGTAAATATAAGGCTATTATGTGAGATTTTCTTATAAAACTCACGTTCATCATTAACTTTACTGTAACCATTTCCAACAACAAGTGTGCCATCAATTTTTGGTTTAATATTCATTTCTCTTCCTTCTGAAATTCTGTTGAACACTTTTTGTTAAGAGTGATTTGATTTACGAAGCATACGCTTCATAAATGACAAATAATTCTCAAGTGATGAGATATGTTCAGCATCCTTGACAATATGAATGAGCGAATGGACATTGTAGACACAAAAATCTCTGCCATATATTTGTAACGAATTACTTACAAACGATCTCAATAAAAGTTCTGCAAATTCACTGTACTCGGATTTTAGTGATGACAATAATATTGTTATCCCAAATTTCAACAACATGAAATTATGGAAAATATGATCGGGAAGAATATCACATAGAAGAGGTGACAAGTATAACAAAAATTGTCTAAATTCAATAGCTTTCCAATGGTCTAAATTTTTGAGAGTCCTTGGTATTCTATTGAATTCAACTGGCCAAAACTTTTTAAGTTCTTTAATTCTATTATATTTTTCAATTTTGAATCGAAAGAGACGACTGCCATCTCTCCACAAATGTAGCAATTTTTTAACTACTCCAAGGCAAACACTATGCATATAGTCAATTGGAAAGCTAGATATCATCCCAATATTAAGCTCACTCAGAGGACTTTGACCTTTATGATAATCCTCATATTTCCCAGAATTGAAATCCGTATCTGTCCTCAAGGCAGCTTTTAAATCTGGAAATGTCATTTTATGATTGATATAAACCCCTCTAACTAAACATTTATCGCACCCATAATATGCATTGTTACCTTTAGTATTTTTAATGTAAGCTCTAGCAGGGGTATCACAACAAAATGATCGACATGAAATACTAATAATTTGATTTTGAAAAACAATTCCACAATTTAGGTAACTTTTCAGTTCCAAAACAAATTTAGATAAAAACAAATTCAGCGGAGGTTTGCAGGGCCCAGAATAAATTGCAACGGGAAAAGGGGGTTCATTTGGATACTCAACTATTTTACACAAAATGGGCCAAAATGACTCTTTTGTACTTTTGTGAATTGGCAAACCATCTATGTTAAAGTCAAGGGTGCAATGTTTATAAATATGTTTGTACTTGTCAAAGATTTTCAACAAATTATTTTTCAATCCAAAATAATGAAAATAACCCTCTCCTATTTTTATCAAACTGGATTTAGATGGTGTTTTCAATAATGTCCTAGCATCTGTTGGAAGATTCTTTATTTCGGGTTCAGATTTGAACCATTTTAATAATTCGGTAAGTGCTGTATGTGTCATATTATTCTGTAGTGCCCATGTTTTCAAAAACTCTTTGGAACTAACAGAATATCTAGCGTCCTGCCCCACAACTACGGTATTTTCAATTGTTGATTCATTATGACCATCACTTTCAGAATGTACACTTTCTTCATAACTAGAATCGGAATAACTGTCTTCACTATTGTCTGATATGTTTTGATTTTGATCGTCGACACTTCCAATGTAACTTTCAAAACTTTTCCAATCTTCAGAATGATTGGATGTTGCAGGTTCACATTTTTTTACTTTATATGAATCAGATGTTGACATGAATGTGTTATTTTCATTATTATCCAAAGATGTGTGATTAATGTCACTTCCATTACCTTCATAGTGACAATTTGATGATAATGTAGGTACATCTCTAGCAATCAATTCAGCATTAACAATATTCAATGTGACTTCACATTTTTTTTTTGCCAATCTATTTGATTGACGTTTGATTTTTCTTTTCATTTGCCAAGACATAATGAAATAATAACAAAAACTAATTTACTCATCTGTGTTGTCCATTTCACTAACTGCACTATAACAATCACTTTTGTAAACAAATTCAAATTATTATAATTTGCGTTCTCTCGTCGACATCTACACGGCTCACGATTTCAGTAATAACAAATTTAAGATGGCGTCGAACCCGGTTCTCTGACGGAAAAAAGTGTCACTTGACACTTGGGTGGATGAATAAATCAGAGTGAAATATTTGAATGATACCTTTATAACATTGCCAGTAATTTTATCATTAAATCGCCATCCCTATAGAATTCAAAAAACGTGGGTAAAAGCTGCTTTCTTTTCAAAACTAATTAGTTGAACAAAACACTTTTTGCTAATGAATCATGCTCTTATTTAACGTGTTATACGTTCAGTGTAGATAAGAAAGTGTTTATAATTATCCATTTGTTTAACAAGCAAGAGTTAATTAACTTTGTCATATTTGATGGCAATATATTTTAGGTTAATGTCAATGACCTACCTGTAAAAATTGATCGCTGGCAAAATATTGGGGTCAGAACACTGGGCCAACACTGATCAGGTTAAAGAATGCCGTGCCGGTAGAGCCGTTACATTATGTGTAACGGCTCGACGATATATCACCGGTGCCGTCAATTCGCCGACAATTCCGTCGATGGCCCAGTGCATTGCCAACTTTCAATGTTTGCTGGGGTAGGGAGGGGGAATGGCGGTCACTTGAGGAAACGTGTAATTTTTTAAATTATTTATTATAAATCAATATTAAGAAAAGTAAAAGTCTTCAGTTATCAATTAGGTAATCAACAATTCAACCACAAAAGCATATATCTTTGACCTACTAGTAGTGAAAAAAGATTTTAAAAAATATATTTTTGAGCGGCGATGCCGCTCAGGGTATGGGGTAATGATATCAACTTTATATTTCATTTTTGGACACATAAATCACAGATGTATCCATCTGGCGAATCACATCATGAACATATAGCATGAGCCCGTAGTCCGCAGATGGTGCAGCGATACCACAAATCGTTATTTTTCACAAAATCTCCGCAAATAATACATTTGTTATAAATTTCATCATCCACTTTCATTTCGTCATCACTATCAACGTCGCAAAGGTGCTCTTCATCTTCACTCTCTGAAGAACTTTTTTGTAAAATTTTTCTCTTGCAAGATGTTTCTTTCAAATGTTTGTTCTTTTCTTTGACAACGTTTCCAAAGAAAAAAAAATCGTAATTCATGAGTGAATTGTGTGTATTTTCTATAATGTTATCCAATTTGGTACTAACGTGTACAAGTGTCTTAGGGCGAAACATATATGTATACCAGTGAGGATGACAGTGATTCATGTAAGTGCAATTTATTACCATTCATTTAGAGTAGAACTCATGTGAATGATATATGATTTTTATTCCACAACGAATGTTTGAAATACAAACGGTCTAGAAAAAAGTATCTTTTGTATAATTCAGTGTTCATATGGAAGTATTTGTTTCGAAAGATTTTTTTTCTTCCGTGTAATTCAATATTTATATGAAAGTAGCTGTTTCAGGAGGACTTTCTGTCAGTTTATGTCTGAAATTACTTCTTTGCATGATCTACACATCCATGTATAGAGTCACTTATTTTCTAATTGATTACTACCTTCCTTTCATTGGAAGATTCCCTTTTCCTTTTTTTGTATCAAGATGGAGTAGTAGAAAGCCAAAAACTTTATTTCCCAATAAAAATATAAATCACTAAGGAGTAATGGCGCTCAGATGAGCGATATTACGGAAGCACAGAAGGGCCACATATTTTTATTATTGATTTCGTAACGAATCTGAAGCCGCCCCTGACCCATACGCCAGCCAATTCATCGAATAAATATATGACTCACCGCGACAGAATGCAGTCTGAAACCACTGCGAAATGTCTGGACCAGTCCCGAAACGACTACAGAATTCTACGATGGACCTTTACCGATATAAATGGCCGGCTTCTCGTTCAGAGAGGGCAGTTTGAATTCAGAAAGCGAATCGAGCGGTTAAACAAGGAATTCAAATCGTGAAAATAAGTTAAGCGTTAGTTGCTAAGTGTTGAATATAAATTAGTTTGTGATAGTGAAATATTGTTAGAAATAAGTTTCAGACAGTAATTTTTTTAAATTGTTACAATTGGTGTCAGAAGTGGGATTTGTAAAATAAATCTGTGAACCCGTGATGGACAATGTTTGTATTACGGTGAAATTTACAATAAGACTTATTTCTTCGTGCAGATAGACTCTGGTGATTCGTTATGTTTCGCGACGTGGACAGTATCGGACTACGGAGTAATAAACTGATAGACCTTTCTCGCGAAAAATAGACTGAAAGTAAATAAGTGTTTTTCGGGCTCGATTAAAATAAGTGGACCGATACAGTTTTGCGGAAAATAGACAATAAAAAACAAAATGTGTTCGAGGAAAGTGCGCCTAGTGGACTTGAAAGCCCGAATTGAAGCAAGAATTGGCGGGAGCTAGATTGTTCCGGAAAGAAATCAGCACTCCAGAAGAGACTATGGGATAACTTGACTGAATCCAGAGAAGATCCTGAAACATATGTATTCGAAGTTTCTGGGGGTGATTTGAGTTCAATAATGAACAAATTTGATGAGAATACCAAATCGCTGAAAGGTGGACTTCAACAAAATTCGTTAAGTGTGGAGGAGAAGCTTCTGGAAAATTCGAAGTGCCTGGAGGAGAAGCTTCTGGAAAGTTCAAAAAGTTTGAAAGATAAATTTCTAGAGAATTCGAATAGCTTGAAGAAAGAACTTCTAGAAAATGCAATAGGCTTGAAGAAAGAGCTTTGTGGTATGGCGAGCCTACTCGAAGAAAGGATAGGAACCATCGAGACAGAGATATATAAAATCAGGAAGAAAATAAACACAGAAGTAGAGGAAATAAAAGGCAAAGTTCAGGCAAAAATCAGCAAGATAAAGGAAACAATTAGCAAGTTGTAACACAAATCGTTAATTCTGCCCACACCACAGAAACTATTACCGAAAGCTCTATTCCGGAACTGAGTTTCAACATGGAAGAACTTCATAAGGCAATGAAAGATGTTGAAGGCAGTTCCGAACCAGAAAAGCTCTCCATGAAACTTCCCCAGTTCGATGGAAAAACTCCTTGGGCAAATTACCGCCAACAATTCGAAGCTGCAGCCAGAGCGAATGGACGGAATGCAGGCAGGAGTCGAACCGGGTCC
This sequence comes from Leptinotarsa undecemlineata, assembly GCA_015342065.1. Lineage (NCBI taxonomy): Eukaryota > Metazoa > Arthropoda > Insecta > Coleoptera > Chrysomelidae > Leptinotarsa > Leptinotarsa undecemlineata. Next base: position 3,977 of record WOGP01009561.1, on the reverse strand, counting down.
GAAATTTTCGAGAAACTCTGATATTTCTATAGAGGTTCGAAATTACCGTATATTTTTGACATCATCCGAAAACTCCGAAAATTTACTCGGCTTAAATTTTTACCACATGCTTATTAAATTACATAACATTAACAATAATAATTTATCAATTGGGTATGCATATTGAATGGCCTGGAATAATAGTTTTTGTATTTCCCGCCAAATATCGTGGCATTAGAAAGGGAATACTGGACATTCCGCCATTTTGTGGTAACCTAAAAAATAACAAATAACCATTGAACTTTGGAGGAAAAGGTAAGAGTTTCGTTTTTTTTTAACACGGTTTTATTAGCTGCACCTGTATGTATGTTTGTTTGTTTGTAACTCTCTTTTTCATTTCATATCAATTCCCATTTGAATGCTCGGATCTGTATTTGACTGAATTATCGACATTATTGCTTGATCGCGGCCAGATGGCACTGTACGTAACATCCTTGATATAATTCGAACTCAGTTCACATGTATTTCTTCATTTGAAAAAGTTTTTTTTCTCAACACACGCGCCTGCTGCCTTATTTGTAACCCACCTTTGCTGCCTTCCTTGGGCTTAGTAGCTAATTTTCAGGCTCCCTCATCGGAATCGGAAAATATCAATGGTCATTTTTCCAAACAATATACTGCTGATTGATCCCTAAAATTTAATAAAATAAATATAGTTTAAAAAGATTAAAAACACGCGTTTACAGCATACGAAACTAAAAAATAAAAAATATAGTTTAAAATACTTAAACACACGCTTTTGAAGAACACCGAAGTAAAAAGGTAAAAATTTTTGATTAATAAGCTTGAAACAATAACGAACGAAAAATACTTGTGTTTTTCGTTCGTTATTGTTTTTTTAAACTGATTCAATAAAATAATTTTAACTTTTCATTTCGATGTTCTTTAAAAGCGTGTTTTTTAGTTTTTTCAAACTATATTTATTTGTAAGAATGATTATTGGGAAATAATTAGCAATGTTTGAAGACATAAATCGAAGCCTAGATTTTGTCCCCCCAAATGCATTATTTTGCATTAGAGGAGAATGTTCTGCTGATTTTCCTAACAAAAGCCCAAGAGCACATCAAAGCAACTTGAGCCCATATAATTAAAAAAATTCTATGAGCAATAATTTCCTCCAGTCATGTCGATATCTTCAGCCAGAACAGTGAACGAAATCAGTTAGCGTGGGACGAATCGCGACTCCAGCTCGTGCATTGCCGGTAGAAGTTGATGTCGGACTTGTGCAAGATGAATGGCGATTGTTGCAACTAGAAGAAGACACTGTGCGGTTGGACAAAACTAACCCAAGAATCGATGACTACTGGCGTCTTCTCCTAAAAACGTACACTGGAGAGTTAAAGTTCCCTAATGTCACTAAAGTCGTTAAAGCTGTTATTTCTCTGCCCCATGGAAATTCCGAAGTAGAAAGAGGGTTTTCAGCTTCTGGTAAATACCTAACAGATGACAAATCAATGATGTGTGAGCGAACCTTAGACGCTGCCATGATGGTGAAAAGCGCAATGAAGCAATATGGAAAAAAGCGAGCTGGTGCCAAGTTGCAAAGAATTGGCTAGTTTGGAGCGGCATGCCTGTAACTCCTCCAAATCACACCTCGAAGAGGAAAAAAAGACAGAGGAGGAAAAACAAGCGACGAGAAGAAAGTTTTCTGAGGAAAAAGAGGCGGAGACGGCGAAATTGGAAATCGCTACTAAGATGAGTGGTTTGCAAACTGGATAGGAAGAAATAAATGAGTTCAAGAATAGCCAAACTGCAAAAAGGAAGAAAGAAGACAATTTATTTGGGGAAGCAAAAAAGAAACTAAAAACAGCATTAGAAACACAAGACCTAACTGGGGTTGCTATAGCCGCCACCTTACTGGAAGGGGCGACAAAGGCAAGGTCAGAGACAATAAATACAGTCAAAAAGCTTGATACCGTCGAGAACCAAGTTAGAACCAAACAGTCTCAAATAATAACAAAATTCAAGAAAGTGTAATCTCCGTCACTGTACTTCACCTCATTACAAATATTATAAGTCTTCAAATAATGCGGTGGCAATTTTTTTAATGCCCATTTATGCAACAGATTTCACTAATTAATTTTTCAAATACTAGTGAATTCAAAACAGTTATAATGATGTTTTACATAGAAAACTATCGTTTTAGAAATGTCGATCTTCGACAGTGAGAGCGGGTACTTACTCTTGCGTAGACAGTGAGGAATTACAGTTCTTTTCGACATTTTGCATTTTCCATAAGTTAAACACTGAAAATTGAAATTTTCATTTATTTTTTTTAAGAAGAATCACAGCTAAAATTCTTTGTTTAGATTATGGAAAAATGCCCTATGAGCACTGTACTTCCTCACTATCTGTGTACACGTACGGCCTGAGCCGCTGTCCGAAAATTCCGCAAATTCAGGTTCACGTTACGAAAATTTGAGACCTCCAATTGGTTCGACCCCTCACGGCCCAAGAACAGGAAGAATATGACCAAATTATAAAACATCTTGAGCAAAGGTATGGGCAGGCCCACTTAGAGCACGTTTACCATTCACAACTGAAGAATCGCTGCCAGAAATCAGGAGAATCTCTACAGTAATTTGAAGCTGACATTGCTCGATTGGTTCGTCTGGCATATCCTGTTACACCGGGAAATGTAATGGAGCGGTTAGCAGTTCAGGCATTTTTGGACGGACTCCTAGACCAAGAAACGAGGCAGGCCTTGACACTAGCTCATCCCAAACATATCGTGGATGCACTGGCAAGCGCTGTGGAGTTTGAGGCTGCAAAACAATCCTGCAAGAGCCAGAGCAGAGTTCGAACTATCGAGGAAGATGGAGATGCTTGCTGATATTGAGTTCACCATTAGAAAGATGATGAAAGAAATGTTGCCTGAGAGAAAAATAAGATGCTGGAACTGTGAGAGAATTGGGCATGTGCGTAGCAAATGTTCAGCATTCAAAAATATACACCAAATCAGGAAAACTAAAGAGGGTCGATAAGAAGGGGCAGTCGTTGGCCTGTACCCAGCAAGCTCCCGTGAAAAATGCATATGGTGCCATTCTCCAACAACAAGACAAAGGTGTTTTCGTAGACGGCCTCATCAACAAAGAGCCTTGCACCATGCTGTAGATACAGGTGCGCATGAACCATTCTTGGGCCAATCTTTGCCAAAACACCGGCAATAATTGAACCGTCGAGTTGGAAGCTACACACCGCAACAGAGGAGCCAGCCACTGTACTTGGAGAACTATCAATTGAATTAGTGTTGGGCGGCACTAGATTGAACCATCGTGCATTGGGTGGACATCGAGGACGATGCGATCATTGGAATGAACATAATGAATTCCAGAGGGTTCAAGCTGAATTTTCCAGATGACATTCTACTTGTCGGCGGAAACGGGCTGGTGCTTCATGGAAGAAGCGAAGAGGTGATCAGGGTCCTGTTGGCTGAAGATGTGTGCGTACCTGAGAGGGCTGAAACCATCCTGAAGACTCGCTTGGGCGGAAGTGCGAGCAGCGGAAATGTGGTAATGTTCGAACTCAAGATTCAAGATGAGAAAATGGGACGAGAAATTGCACTGGGGAAAACCCTGAGGCGTATTGATGAAGTTGTGCCGGTCAGGGTCATGAATGTCAACTACTTTTCCGTGACCTTGAATAAAGGAACAATGCTGGGGCACTGTTCGCTGGGGCATTTCCTTTGTGATACAGAGGGTACGCAGTTCTGTTAGCCACGCCAACAACTTGCCTAAAGTGTTGGACAAGTTGATTGACATTTCCTCCAAAGACATACCAACAACTCACCGATCAAAACTGAGGGAGTTAGTCAAGAAGTACCAAGAAATATTCGATATTGTAGAAAGAAAAGGCGGCAGAACGAATGTGGTTCAGCATAGAATCGACACCGGGACTGCCCGACCAATCCGGCAATCAGCTAGAAGACTCCCCCTTGC
>WOGP01009560.1:0-10679 GCA_015342065.1 Leptinotarsa undecemlineata | reverse complement strand
ATAAGATACCATCTTTTGGCCAAAGGGAGTTGGATTCAAAAGATTCGACTTCAAGTGATACAATAACTACAATAAAACAAGTAAAGAAAACGATTAGCATAAGTCATCCCAATATAGAGACTAGTTAGGCGCTGAAACTTAAACATGTACATTTTATGTTTTATCTTAACTTCCAAAGTATCAGAAACAAAGAAACCCTAATAGAAGTAGAACTTGACCATTACTCATATCCACTATTCATTGTGGCAACAGAAACTTGGCTATTAGAAAATAAAATAGGGGTACTATTCCAATTAAAAATTATTATTTGGTGAGTAGTTTTTGTTGTAACACATATCGAGGAGGAGGCACTGCATTATGGGCAAAGAAAGGTTATGAAGCAACTCCTATCTCTCTAGATCGTATATGTACTGAAAAAGACTTTGAGGTCTGTGATGGAGGCTTCAAAGCCCACACAATATTTTCCATTTATAGATCACCTATCGGTAATTTCCAAAATTATTTTATACAAACTCGGGATGCTTTTAAATGAACGATTCTCAGTTAGTTCACAAATATGGTTAAGCGGAGACTTCAACATTGACTTCAGTACTCCACCTATAGAGTCCAATAGTATTTTGAATATCACTGAACAGTTTGGACTAAGATCGATAGTAAATGACTATACAAGAATAACCTCATACTCGAGAACCAAAATTGATAATGTATTTTATCAAATTTACCTCCGATAATAAATCAATGTCGAACCTCACTCCGACAGAAATATCTTTTAGGTACAAAACAATTTTTTTCAACAACAATAAGCAGCACATGGCAGAATTACTCGATTCTGAAAAATAGGTCTATGTTTATGATGCAAAATTCTGCGATGATAAATATAAAAACTTTATCAATATTCCGACATCTCACTTCAATATAGCATTTTCCTTGAAACACTTCCAAAACAAAAGTAAAGCTAGCAGCACCTGGGTCTAGGATGAAATAAAAGCCTCTAGTTCATTATTGAAGGATATATATGCTCTTCAAAAATACCACCCTGATCTAAAACCTATATATAAACAAAGGCTCACTGAACATAAACAAACATCTTATTGAGAACATTAAAAAAGTTACATTTCACTAACGTTATCCAACATTCAGAAAACAAAAACAAGGCCTCCTGGTCAATCATCAATAAACTTAAAAATAAGGAAAATTCCATGCAACCTCATATACAAATTCTGCAGGGGAATGAACAACCCCTCAAAAAACCATTAATTACAGTCCAAAAACCCCCCTTGAAGATTCTGCGGATATGCCCAATAGAACCTTACAATCCGTGGTGCCACTGTCATTCACAGAAAATGATATCTTTGCGAAACTCAAAAACAAACATTCCGCGGGACCTGACGACCTTCCTTGCAATGTAATCAAAGAATTCAGCTCATTTCTGTTATCACCGGTCACACATATTGTGAATTATTCTTTCGAGACAGGCACAGTCCCTACTTAACTCAAAACATCAAAAGTTATACCTGTGCACAAAAAAAACTGTAGAAATAAATTGAATAATTATAGGCCAATCTCTCTAACACCACCATTTTCCAAAGTTTTAGATTTGATTCAACTACGGTCAACTACTACAACTATTACCGAGTCTATAAACAATATTCTGGAAGAGCTTGACAAAAGAATATGTCCAATTGTTGTATTTTGTGACTTGAGCAAAGCCTTTGATTATTCACCAAACAATCAGCTACTAGACAAACTCTGGACACTTGGCATTAGAGGAAAAGCATTAGAGAAGAGTTCAGATCGTTTCTTGCAGATAGAAATCAATATATATCCTTATCTCAAAACAAGAGAGGTCTTATCACTACACACTACTCCAGTAGACAACTTGTGAAAGTAGGTGTTCCTCAAGGAAGTGTAGTAGCTCCAATTCTGTTTTCCCTATATCTGGCAGATTTTAAAGTTATCTTGTATGCAGATGATCCATCGATTTTGGTATCTGAAGAATCTTATGATTCAAATGAACAAGCTGGTATTGATTTGATGCATGAAATTGCAAAATGGTTTTCAAAAAATAAGCTGTATATAAAACCAATGAAAACTGAATTTCTTATCTTCCATACAAGACAAAAACAAAGTGAAAATATCAACCTGACTTTAAACAACACTAAAGTGAACCGTAATACTTATGTTAAGTTCTTAGGTCTGACTATAAATGATAAACTAAATTGAGAAACCCACATTTCTAATCTAATTAAAAATATTAACACCAAAATATTTCAAATACGCTGTATGTATAAGGTCCTGACAACTCGAATAATGAAAAACTTCTATTTTGCAGAAATTCAGTTGAGACTGACATACGGAATCGGAATCATAGTATGGGGACAATCACCTGCTGTCAAACGTCTCTTTATCACACAGAAAAAGTGCATTCGTGCTATGACCCCAAACAGAATCTAGTAGACCTCTCTTTACAAAGCTACAGGTATTACTCCTTATTTGTTTTTACATATTGGAAACTGCTTATTACATTTACAAACATAGAAATACTTTGCCCTGTCTTAATGACATACTGAATACTCCTCACAACAGATTGAATCTAGCGCAAAACGGTCCTCTAAGCATTGGAATTCGAATTTTTAATAAAATTCCCTAAAACAACATAGATGAACCTACCTATTTCAGATTCAAGAAGTCACTAAAAAAAGTACTAATTGAGGGTGCATTCTATACTTTGGAAGACTTTTTTAGTATATAAATCACTGATAGTTTATTCTGTCATACTCTGTGTGTAATTGCATATTTCACCCTGATATTCAAATTGTATTGTACTCTGTCTGTACTTGTACTTATCATTTTAACATCACAAGTTTTTACTCTGTAATTTTGCTTTTTGTCTTTATAATCCAAATTTTTGACATGTCTTATACCACTTGTGGTCTTCAGATTAATAAACTTGATTGATTGATTGACATAAGACAATGGAAGCGTAAACTAATGAAATTACCCATTCAGATATTAATATTTCTGTGGTGTTATGCTGAAAAGAAAACAAGTAATCTTAAAAAATAATATTTCAAAAAAAGTATGCTGTCATTTGAAGAGTATTATTTAGACATCTTTTGACATAATCTTAGCATTTTGGTATCTATTATAGTAGAAATATAAGTGATTTTAAATATTTTTGTACTATGTGCAAAGAAGTATTCAAAAGTGCTCCAGCTGTTCTCAAAAAATGCAAGTTAATGTAGCAAATAGTAGAACAAATAAAAAAGGATATGAATATTGAAATGAAATTTAAATTTGAAAGTTGTTTAGAGAACTTTGAAAAATTAGTCACCTTGGTGAAAAAGGTTGCAAAGCTAGAATCTGAGCATAAAAATGAAGCAAAGCGTCGCAATTCAATCACCACAAATCATTGAAGTGGAAGACATGATTGCAGAACTGATGGATAAGCAACAAAGAACAAGTAATATTATTTTCAATGTCAATGAATCCAATAAACAAACACAGGCAGAGCATAATGCTGAAGACATGTATAAAATTTTGAAAGACTATGATATGAACAAAAAAGGTTTGAAATCATTTAGATTAGGTTCCATTAAGTTCAATTTTGCCAAAAGTAGGCCAAAAAAGTTACATTGAATTCTCCATATGATGTGATCTATGTACTTAGAAATAAGCCGACTGATTTGCCTTGTACTAGAATTCTGTCAGATAAAACAATAATGCAGCAAGAATATTATAAAAATGTTACATGAATGTTTTCTGTATTTTGAAGAACAATAAAATTACTTTTTAATTTATGAAGACTCACTAATGGCAAAGAGATATCTCCAAATATTAAGGACGACTGTTATCGATGTCCTCTAAATTTTGCTTTAAGAGGAATATAGGAATTCGTGGTTTCAACTGGACGTAGCGCCAGCTTATTCCATCTAGGAAGTTTCCAGGAAACTTTACAAAATGTTTGACGATCGTTGGTTTAGGCGTTTAGGGCCAAGGGATTGACCACCAAGATCACTCGATTTCACGCCAATTGACTTTTTTATGAGATGTTTTTAAAGAAAGGGTGTATAATACGCCAGTGCCTACCAAAGAAGAACTGCGAAGGCGAATAGCATGAAGTATTGAAGATCTGGATCCCCATGAAATTGAAAAAGCAAGCACAAGTCGCGTATAAAAATACATTTTAAAATGTTTAGAATGTAATGGACAACATTTCCAGCATTTATTGCAAAAATGTGATATTTTGTTAATAATTTTGTTATTTTTAATCATCCTAATTCTGTCATTTTCTGTACTTTCACATGTTACAGCCCAGGAAATCTTACTTTTTACCTAGAAATGCCTGATTTTTGGAACATTTGTTCCATGGAAACAGAGCCATAGTTAAACAAATTATTTTGTAACCTTACAAACTTCCTCTCGTCAATTTGACTTAATGCAGGATACATTTGGTTGAATTTTCTGCAAGTTCTGGCAATGATTTCATTGCTTTGTTCATGTGTAATAAATAATTTCATAAAAACTTCCTTTGAATAATCGATATTTGCATTCATTTTAGAAGATGTTTTGAAACACCGTCAATAACCATTTGTAAATTACTAATAAAAGTAACTAAACTGTTTGTTATAAGCTCGATTATTCCACTGCTACCTAAAACCAAATAAAAATATTGCGTTGCGTTCGCCATAAACGTCTAACCTATCATCCACCTTGAGTAACACTCTATATAAATTCTACTGTATATACTTTCATAGATATCAATTACTTTAAATTATTCTACCTTCAAAATATCAGAAGAACTTGCCTTTTCAGTAAATTCACTTAAAAACTTTGAAATTACCTTCAACATTGCTTTTTTTTATTTGATTTGAAACTGGAATATGAAACTTTGAAATTGAATTTCAGGCAAACAAATCTCACCCAGGATATTTCAACTGGTGTTCAAGTTGTGCTTGTCGTGCTGCAGAATAATAAGACTCTCTTGTTTCTGAACTCAATGATTTCCATAAGTTGCCAAGTTTAACGGATATGCTCTTACTGTTGTCTCCTGAAATGAAATATTTAGTCATATCACTGTGTTTCAATTCTCATGATCTATAGTTCATTGTTACATATCTTTAAAATTGATTGAACCAATAATAAAATTTAATTTTACAAAAATCATACATTTTATTGGAAAATTTTATATGGTTCATTTACATCAAATTCAAAATTTTGAATTCTCGAACAAAAAAAATAAAAATGAAATGGACATTACCTGGATGCTCTACCGACAATTTTTTTCGCCACTCATTTGCAAAAATCATGAAAGCATTTGCTGGTCGAGGAATTTTCTCAGGTTTTACATCTATCGTTTCTTCTATGGCATGTTCAGTCGAACTCTCCTCTTTTTTTTCAGAAACATATGTTGAACCACTTTTTGGTATATCTTTGAAATTTGCATTTTCCAGTATCCCAATAGTTTTTTTCACTTCCTTATCTTCCCTGGCTACTGATTTGTTATCAAGACAACTTTTCATTTCATGGGATAATTCTTCCTGAAATTGAAATGATATTAACATATCTTTTTTTTATACTCTGCAACGTAATTGTTGGCTGTTATTTTCAGGTTTTTATTTCGGATTTTTAGTTTACAACTGCGGTAGATATTATCAAACCCTTAATAACATAGTGTGCATTGTCTCAGTAAAAACCTGCAGACCATGGCCAACAAGTTCATAATCTATTTAAACACATACCTTAAATATAATCTGAGATTTTGGTTTCTTTTTCACAGGTTGTTCAGAATCACTGAGTTGTGCTAATCTAGTTTTCATATTCTTTTCAAAAGAATTAGTGTTTTCTGAAGTATGAGAAAGACGTTCATCCTCCACCACTTTGGTCATTTGTTTGCTTTCTATTTCTGTTCTATTGGGTGTGTTATTATTTACTGACCTAGGAGAGACACTGGGTATGTGATCTTGATTGGAGTTTGTACTTCGAAGTTTTGGGTTTGTAGCTACTGCTGTACTCTGAGGAACACTTTTAGATTCCGCTGGTTGTAAAATATGTTTAACTTTGACAGAACAAAGACCTTTTACCTGGAAATATTCTCCTAATGCTAAAACACCTTCGAGATCAGAATCTAAAACTTTTATTTCTCCATGATATATAAATTCAATGATGTGACGCAGGTGTGCCAACTTGATTCCATTCATCACAATGAATGGATTTGAAATATTACCATAGGCTTTAAACATTTCCTGTAACAAAAATTTATATGCAATGACACAACTTATCAGAAACTGAGAATGAATAATGAACAGTAGCTTTGACTTAAAATGTAAAAATTATTTTCAGGCATAAACTTCTTATTCATTTTTGTTCTTATACTAATTATAAAGTAACAATTATCAAAATTTTTGTGTGGTAGAATATTCTAGAACAAAATTATAAGTGCAAAAAAAATTAAGGATACTGTATGGTGTATGAGAATCTATGAATAGGTGATTGAACAAAGGGGGTTAAGTAATTTTTTTGAAATCTTGAGTTAAGTACAGTTTGTGTTCTTATCTGAGGATATACACACATTTTGATGTGAAAAGAAACATCAGGATATCATTATTGGTGTGTGTTTTCTGCTTTGATACTTTTCAAATGTATGGAAAAAGGAACCCGAATCCATTGGCAAGAAATGGAACTTCAGCTGAAGAGGTTGAATAAATTGAATCTGATGAACAGAACAAGTCATCTTTCAATACTGTTAGTTACAAAGTTTGAGTACTAGGTTTCTACATGGTTTAACATTAGGTTTACTAAAGATTTGTATCTATACATCTTTCTTGATAATTGTCCAAACAACCTGTTTCAATCTAGGTAGTTCATTGTTTTCCTTACCCGAATAGGAAAATTGTTGATGACTGGTGATAGAAAAGTACCTTATTAATAGAACACTTAAAACATATCTCATATTTGTGCATTAAGTTATCAATGGCTATAATGATTCTCCGAAATAGTCAAACAATGCACTCTTTCCGTAAATACTAAAAGCAATACAAATAATGGATATTTTCAAAGTTCCTTTATGTAGAAATTATAGTCAAAAAGAGACAATTTTTAGGATTTTGAAATCAGCAAATCATCACCATTCCAGCTTGGAATTGTTAAATACATTTTTCAAATAATCTTTTTGAAATTCATGATTGTTAACTCCCTGAGCATATTAACATTTGTAAAATTTTTTGTAAATTAGTTTGACTCTTGCAAAAATAATTATATTGCATTGAATATTATTTTTAAATTCAAACATGAATAAATGAATAAATTATATGATCATTAGTGTTGAAATGATGCTCTGTAGAATTGGAGAGGTTTTAACAAATATATATTTAATGAATATCAACGTACCTGAAAGAAGCTACTACAAGCAGACAGAATTAGTTTGTGTGCCCTTACATATTGTCCTTCGCAGATGAGAACTACATCTACCAATATTTCTTGGTGCTGGTGTTCTGAAAAAACCTGTATCAAATTGTTGGAATAATTATTCCAACGCAAATTATAATGTTCGCCCATTTTTTCAATATTTATGCGCAGTCACATTCAGTTCAATATATTGCTCGATTTCTGTTTCAGACATTTATTAATTGTCTTTAGTAGCCTTTAACTTGAAAAACAATTGTTGGTCGTTAGTGTTTAGATTTCTGTTCCTAGTGATTCCATGAAGAAAAACTAACCTCACAAAAGTTATCAAATAGTATTTTACAAAATACAATCACATACTTCACATGAACACAGAAACCAGGGTTACCACCTGACCGGATTCAATTCGTGAGGCTTACTCGGGTTGCAGACAATTTTTCAACGGTTCAAAATAATTACCCGGCTGAGAAAGAAAGGTTTCGGCTCTTTTCTTCTTCATCTTCATTGAGAATGGATTAGCTAATTACTTTTCCTGAATTATTTTGAAAATGTTTTGGGCTGTAATAAGGCCATCCTGATAACTAACCGTTGTAAAGAGACCATCATAATTGAAACGTAAGTTATGTCGTTTTCAATTTTCATCGCTGCTCCACGTAAACTCACCTTTGCCAAAGACAGTTACTCGTTTTGCATTCAAAAAATATTTATTTATTTATTACACAAATAGGGATACAAACAGAATAAATCCAAAAAATATCCTCATGAAAGATAATGAGTGCACAAAATATAAATGCTAAGTACATTACATTATATAGTAATGAATATTAACAAAAAATTAAAAAAAAACAGTAGGTATATGAAGAACCGATAACTAAGTATAAATAAAAATAGATTTCACATACTTTTTAAATCTAAGGAAAGGTAATGTCAGTTTTTCAATATCATTGCAATGAGTATTGAAGGATCTGACAATTCTGCATAAAGGTGAGTTTTGCAAAGGGATCATGGTTTCGCAAGTCTCTGCAAGGTATATTCAATGAAATTTTTGTTATCAACATAGGACAATCGACACGTTTATTGAATAATTTGTACAGCATTAATATATCTTACATTTTTTTTCTATCTGTAGGAGGCAGGAAAGACTACTTTTTGAAAACTGGACGGAAATTTCCATTGATTATAGAAATGTCACTTTCACGCTGCAATTGTTTGACGAATTTTTTTAAACTCTTTCAATTCACTGTTGGTAAATCGAATATTGTGGACTCCAAACGACAGTTGCAAAGTTCAAACGACTCTATAGATAAGAGTAATATAGATTAAGAAATGTTTGTGCATTTCTGAAATGTCTTTATATTTCTCATAATGAAACCCAATAAACGATTACACATATTAAGATGAAAAGAATATCTTCCTGAGAAGAATTATGAAATGAAAAATTACTTATTATAGTGAAATTTCATTTAATATAAATTTTGAGGTGTATATAACGAAACAGGTATTTCAATATACCAAAATTGAATGAAATCTAAACAAAATATCCTCAATTTTCTTCCCTTATTATTCAAATCTCGATGTTCGTCTTGAATTCAACCAGGATTGAAGCATGGCTCCCTTACCCTTTAAACTGAGATTATTATTCAAATGAAAATCTCTTGCGAATTTAACAATTTCATTCATGTTGGCAACCTTGACATAATGTTTTGCTGTTTTATTTCCTAAGTCACTGCAGTGTTTTTATCCTCACTGGGACTATTGCACGACGTTTCGGCAAAGTCTCATTTGCTTTCGACTGGTAATATTCTTTGATGTTCGGAATTAGACTGACCTTGCTCAAATCTAGTTCTTAGCTTAGACAAGAGAAGCTATATAGGTATTTGAGGAGCACGTAAACATATAACACGGCTCCCTCTACTGCGCATGTCTCCCGTCAAGTGTGCATTAATTTGACGGGGGAAATTTGAAATATATAGGGATCTGATGGTGAAAACTTACTTTTCTATATTTCTATCATGCCTAGCAAATTGAACTTGAAACAACTTAAAGCAATGAAATAATTTAACAGCTTTCATAGCACTGACATCTGTGTTTTATAGGTGTCTGTCGAAATAAAATGCACTTTATTACTTAACAAATTTATTACAAATAGGCTTTACAAAAAAATAATGTAATTCTACTAATTTTATTTCAAAAACAATTTAAAAGTAATTGTGATCTTCTCCAGGATTCTTAGAAATATTAAGTTCTTGCTGCGACTGCAGATTTTCTTTCATATTCAGATATTTCATTGTTGTCGCCCTTTTTAAACACTTCCTTATTAACAACTCTTTCCTTTTCAGTTGAAACAAACTGAAGTTGCTTTTCAACTTTTTTATTTGCAGGTTCCTTATTAATAAACTTACTATATACGTTTTTGTGTTATTTACTTGCAATAAGTGGTATACATTATTAAGTTGTTTAAGAGAGTGCTGTAGTGCATCTGGATCAGATATAATTCTAAATTCATGCCATTGATTTCCAGGCATTTCCGTTTAATTAATTTGGCTGTATTCACTTTTCCCTCACGTTGATTATTGTTACAGTTAACAGAAGATGCCGAGGATACCTAGTGTATTTAAATGAATATAAACTTCTTCGCTCAATTTTATCCCTTCTAAATGAGTTTTGATTCTTTAGAACAGGGTTAGGTTGCGAACTTATATTAAATACATTCGTATGTATTTATACTATAACATAATGAATGTGTTTACATATGTCGAGCCTTACAAAATAATCATCCATATAGATTTGAAAGCATTTATACAAATATTTCAAAAGACGCATCTGAGATTACAGCACCTTAAGTTTTCAACTGCATTTTTAGTAACAATATGGGAGTTTTTGTTATCAGAAATGGTCCAACTTCCATTATCATCGTTCCTTTTGAATTCACTGTGTGTAGCTTTCATATGTCTTTCGACAATGTTTGAAATATGTGTGTTTTTTCCTTTGATATTTTTATTATTCTTTCAATAATTTTATCTCTGACATGCGCAGTAAAGTGAGCCCTGTTCTATGTTTACGTGCTTCTGGTATTTTATGTTATAGTAGGAGAAATGTTAAATCATGTGCCTTGGCAGATCATGTTATTCAGTCTGACCATAATGTGGATTATGTTTATACTAAAATGTTGCATACCGAAAATAATCTCTCCAAAAGCTTATTAGAAATGGCTCAGATAAATAATGAGGAACATACGATTAATGAAAGATCAGACTTCAACAATCTCAGTATAT
>WOGP01009558.1:0-10681 GCA_015342065.1 Leptinotarsa undecemlineata | reverse complement strand
CTCTCCCCTCTCTCATCTCTCTCCTCTCTCTCCTCTCTCTCCTCTCTCTCCCCCCCCTCTCTCTCTCTCTCTCTCTCTCTCTCTCTCTCTCTCTCTCTCTCTCTCTCCCTCTCTCTCTCTCTCTCTCTCTATTGAAAACTTTCCTAATAAACTCTTATTGGCTATATTCGTGCACGTGATGTATTCGTTCTTTGTACATATGTTCAGTAACTACCTGAAATTTTATTCAACAACTACCTGCCAAAGTATATTATTTTATAGTGTATATTTTTCTAGAACATTACTCGAATAATTATAACTTGATAAGTAGCGATAGCTACTATGTGTGAATTTTGTTCTCGAATTATTTTAACAAAGATTTGCCAATAAGATGTTAATCTTCAGACAATAAAGCAAATTTTGACTTTGACTTCGATTAAAAAATTAATGATGTCACTCACGCTAACAGGATTGAAGATGGTTTTCCAATGGTTTTTGTGTTGAAACTTGTTCCTTTCATACACAAACTTGCCGTTTGTTGAGTTTTTGCAAACAAAATCGCTTCGAGCCTGTCATGATATTTTTAATTTTCCAGTAACTCCTTTTGTCAACTTTGAAATTTGGTAAGAGGTAGAGAAAATGAAAGAAATTGAAATGATTCGAGTGAAAGTTTTGGGTAAAACTTCCTGTGTTGATATTTATACCGACTTTCAGTTTTGAATTTTCACACATATACATTCTTTTACTGCTTTAGGCGTCATTTTGATGCTTTTCAACTATACACTCATCTCCTAATAACTTATATTATCTTACAATCGTGTCTGAATTTCGCCTAATAAAAATACAATACTCCGACTTGCTGCATCCCCTGTTTGAAAAGAAATGTAAATCAAAGCCATTCGGTGAGTTTACTCTTGATAAAAACCAGCTTGTTTGCCAATTCCAATTGGACTTTTTTCCCAAATCCTTGTCTTACATTTAAGAGCAACTGATGCCGGTGAATATGCCGATTTGCATATTTCAATATTCAATTAGATGCAAATAAATCCCGTGAAATAAATATTTAGTGGCGGAGAAGCCGTGCAGTGACGTTTTCATTTGGTAAAACTAACTGCTACACGTGAGCAGAAGAAGATTCCTTAATTAAGTGAGAAAAAAGACGCTTTAATCATAACGAAAATTTCTTTTGTTGAGCACATCTATACTTTTTATACTATATTATAAATGTCAAAGTTTGTGAGGATGAATGTATGTTTGTGACTATAGCGCCTAAACGACCAAACGGATTCAGATTAAACTTTACATAAATACAGCTTATATATCAGAATAACTTATAGGCTACAATTAACAAAAGTTTTTTGTAATTTCGGTCATAATATAACGATGAATATTAAGTAAACCGTAAAAATTCTTACTTTCTGAGAGCTATCTTGGCGTACGCTGCCTATAATGCGTGTTATTATGTTTCATCAAATTTTGAACGGTGTTCCACAGGGTTTAATACTTGGGCCCCTGCTCTTTGTTATTTATGTTAATGACATATCTAAGATCATGTCTCCCTATAAGTCCATTCTCTAGGCAGATAACACAACTTTAATATACAACGATCAATCATCATCAAACAAGTAATGGAAGAAATTGAAAATCAAGTCAACACTTGGTTTCTAGCAAATAAATTGGAGTTGAATAGTGACAAAACTAATAATCTTGAGTTCACCACTGTAGGTTCAGCTAACTAAAGTGTAAAATTACTTGGCATTAGTCTCGACAGTAATTTATGTTGACATCAACATACAATTCTTCTCGCAAATAAACTATCTAATGCAACACATTATCCTTCGTCAACTGCAAAATATCACAAGCGGTGATATTCTAAAAATGATGTATTTTCCATTATTCCACTCACACATCAGCTACGGTGTTGTTCTTTGGGGAAACTCTCCTGGTTTGATGAGAATTTTCAAACAAAGAAAAAAACTGTAAGAATACTGGTAAGCGCAAGTTTCCGGGAGCATTGTAGACCAGTATTCAAAAAATTACGTATCATGCCGTTGCCAACATTATATATTTATCAGACGCTACTGGAAATCAGAAAAAATGCTCGGTTGCTAGAGAAAAACCAACAATTCACGAGGAATACGGTAAGAAAAGGTTAGAACATACCGTTATCGTTTGACCAGATCGAAAATGAATTCTGTTGATTACAATCTTTTTAACTCTCTGCCAAATAAGTTCATAGAGTCACCAAATTCAAAAAAGCCATCAAGGAAATGCTACTCAACCAATGTTTTTACTCAGTTTCGGAATACTACGATCATTTTAGGTCGGTTCACGTCAACTATGTCTATTCGAGATGAAACATACCCATTGGTATCGATTGTACTGTGGTAGTTTGTAAATTTATTTATTTATTTATTCACGGCAGTGCCTATTTTTTACAAAAAAATATATAAAATTAAAAATATCGTAGAAATAAGTTAATGAATTACAATCTTTTCACAGTCTTTTTGAATGTTTCCAAAGAGGAATTAAAAAATTCTAAATCCACATTGTATGTATTTGCAAGTCTCAAAATTCTACCTACAGATTCATTTCGGCCATAGTTGGTGGAACAAAAGAGTAGTTTGAAGATTTTCGAATGTCTTGTTCTCCTTGGATTCATATTTGAAGTTATAAGTTCGACAAGTTCCGGGGAATTGATACTACCATTGAGTATTTTATGCATTAGTGTAAGATCTGATTCTAATCTTCTATGAGCCGGAGTATTCAAATTAAGAATGTCCAATATAATTTTATAGTCATATTCACCAATGTGATATCCCAGTTTGTATGCAGAGTACCTTAGAAACTTATTTTGAACACTTTCAAGCATATCAATATCCACATGATATGAAGGTCACCAAATTGTGGAATTGTATTCGATTATTGATCTAACAATTGAACAATATATGATTTTTATTGGCGAATGTAATGAATCATTGTTAGTTTATTGTGTAAGTTTGAAAATGTTCATATAGGACGAAACTGCAGTAACGTTAGTTACAATTAAAAGTGGTAAAAAACATAGACATTTTTGTTTCTCTTTTCATTATGATCTCCTACCACATAGTAACGGCAACATCCATCAATTTAATAAAACCAAACATTTTTAGTGCTTCAGAAGTGATATTTGCAATATGGGGTTCAAATGACATATTTGGGTCGAGAGTGATTCCTAAATATCTGATTGTGTTTGTTGTTTTCAGTTCTAATTGATGGATTTTATATGGCCGGTTAATGTGATTTTTGTATCGGAAAAAAGTAATTTTTTGACATTTGTCTATATTTAATTGCAGTAGATTTATATCACACCAGCAAATAAAGTTAGATAAATCGTACAGTAATAATTCTGTATCAGTTGAGTCGTGAATAACTTCAAACATCTTCAGGTCATCAGCAAACATTATTATCATAGGTGAATAATAATTTGTTTATATATGTACGTAGGCAACCCCTGCGTTGCTCAATATTTATACATTTTTACAATATACTTCTTTGTTTTATATGTTTATTTAAGAATGCCTATACACCTGACTTCGTACAAACGTGAAAATGTAACGTAGTTAATAAACTATTCTATTATATTATATTCTATTCAACTAGAGTTATTCTATTCAATGGAGTTATATCCAGATAATCTACCGTAAGACTTTTTATCCTAAATAGTTCAAAAAAAAGTTCGTGATAGCCTATATCTACCTCTTATGATTTAGTCCCAATATGCAAAGTACTGAGCCATAAATACAGTTAAATTGGATACTTTTATGCACAATGCACATTTTAGAATATCTGTCAAACTCTTGTGAAAATTAATACAATTGTCGCTTCAAGTATTTAATATAGATAAACTTTGTCTTTCACACTAATTAATTTGGATCAACCGTTTAAAAGTTATCACGATAAGATTAACTTAACGCAACGTAGTAAGCCAATACCAATAGCGCCGCGCGGGGGTAGAGGGGCGGTCTAAGCAAAGAAACGCCATCGCCGAGAACGCGACCTGAATGCGGGCAAACTCGTGAGGTCAGACGTCGTTAACGGTTGTGTTAGTTTTCTAAATTTATTCATAGGTAACATAATTCGATTCTCGATAGCCGAAGCTACTGAACCTAGAATCTTGAATTATGCAGGTAGGTTATTTGCATAGCGTAAATAAGCATCAAGAAAGGGAATCAGGAATTTCATCCCCCACGGGGGAAAACGGGTTCAAAGATTGTGGGAAATTTCAACCAGCAAATCTGGTTAAGGATATTTATGATATTTTATAAATATCGTTCTTTTAAACTTCAACGCACTGTATCTGAGAATCGAAGCAACTCCGGACATACATTCATAAAAACTTTTTTTCTAGAAATGACCTAACGAATCACTCTCTGAAGTTTCGTACCATAGTTAGAAAACACTCTGTATACATCTCTGGTCTGGCGGCTAAAGATAAAACAAGGTATCGCTAACAAAAAAATCAGAGTAGCAATGAAAATCACATCAACATCAACATTGCAGATGCTCTCGAATATGTCTCACGTGAATCATTTTTTAATAACAGAAGTAAGAATGACCCAGCTCGGACTGGCCATGAGGGAAATTTTCGAATTCGTGGAAAAATTGAGATCAAACATAATTACAGATACGGTGACTGAAGTACATTTTCAACACAAACTTAACGGTTCAAGCCACAACTCCTGACAAGTGGATGATAAACAGTATTCCACAAAACATGTTTGGCAGAAAGACCTGATGTCTAAAACCGATAGGAGCTGGAGTATACTGACAGGATATACATTCTAGCTTTCCGTTAGTCAATACACAATCCAAGTGGAAAAATATACGAATCAGCAAGGGATAATAATTCGAAAAAAAATTGTTCTGCTGAACAGAAATAGAGTTGGATGTGAGAAATGCAACACAGGCTGTACTGAAAGTCCTTGAAAGTCCTGCATGACACTTGAAAAAAATGGACAAGTCAAGTGGCTCTCAAGTAGTAGGAAAAATAAACCTCTTACGATAGATGGATTGCACTATTAAGATTTTGTGATGACGCTGTTAGAACAAAACTAGGACTATTTACTTGACCCCTCATCTAAAAAAGTTTGACAGGTTAACATTCACCACGAAACAATTTCAACCACTTCCAAATTAACGTACATGTGTAGATATCTTGTAGCTGAGTTGTTCTAAAGTGCTTTCTTCTTCAACATTTTTATAACGTTTTCAAATATGTCTTCTTTCAAGTGATTCTTCCAAATTTTTCCTTCTTGATATAATCTTCACAGTTTCCCCTCTGCTTCGAAACTTTTCAGTTTACCAAATAATATTCAGTGGTTTTCCATTCCTACCAGGACTATTACTCTAACATTCACCTACACAAAGTTGCAGCGACATTAAAATGCTATTGCACGCTATCCAAACATATATTCAAACCCAACCCAATAATTCAAATTGCGCTTCCAACAATAGGAGAATTTTTCGCCCAATTTCCCATATCCATATCGCGCTACTCATGATAGCTCCGCAATAAAAAATTCTCTCGGAACTTTTTCGATATTCCCGGAGTTTCAAACATGATTTTTGTGAAAAGTTAGTGGGTTTAAGGCGTATTACCGAAAGTTTATCTTGGAAAGGACGTGAGTCGGTTCCATAAACGGCACGGAGCCACAGACTCCAGCGGAAAGACGATGGTAATCCTTTTATTTTGGATTAAAACTTGGCCGTCGGACCAGTAAATAAAGTCCCGGAGACGTTATAGTTGGAGAGTCGTGATTTCGCGAAGGATTTGCTTGATGCAAGGAAATGTGCTTTAAAAAACCTTTCGAGTTTATTTACTGCTTCAAATGTGGGCGATTATATTCACTTTTTGGTCAGAGCGAGCTAAAAAAGCTGTCATAACAACCAATAATGAAAAAATGCTTAGTGATAGAACGGATGAAACTCAATTACTTTGTTAACATGTCAAGCAGTAAAGTTGGCTAAAGTAAGATCTTTACAAGTCGGGAAAGGTTTGGATGCAGGCTATTCAAAATGACCATATCAGTGGACCAAGAAGACCAAAGTGGGAGACCTCTGCAACTCTATAGTGAAGGTTAAATGTACTAGATACTAGGCTGATCTGGAACCAACATCTACAAAAAAAAGATGAATCAAGCTTTATAGAGCGCAAAGACTTTTATCATTGAAAATAACGGGGGCAATGAAAACCACAGCAACAGCAGTATTGGTGACGTTTTTGAATCTGCCACCTTCGCATCTTGTAATGAAAGAAGAAAATGAAGTGGGATCAATTTAGACTGGAACGAACATCAAACGTATGCATGGATTATATAACAACGAAACACTCTTTCAACACGCACTTTATAGTTGAAGTTACAACCCGTGAAGAGTGAATGGCGATTAGAACATGCTTAGCAGAAATAGCCGTTTGATACACGGGTCGATACCCAAACATGGATCGGGAGCTGGAATATAATGCACGAGGAGGAATCTACATTACATAGTCACCTCCTCTGCCAAAACACATAAGTGTTCCAAGCGAAAGTGTATGCACTTTTACAATTCACAAGAGATATTACGAGGGTGGTCCGAGAAGTAACCGGCCTGACCTGGAGATGGCGGTAGTTGGTTCAAAAATATCACTGCTTTAGAAAATACACAATATTCAAAGTATATGTTTCAAGTTTGAAGACGCTGCCTTGTTTAGAAATTGTTTGGCAGCCATCAATAGCGAACGTTTTCGGTGAGTTTTCGTAAATAGAAAAAAATAGTCATTGTAATGTGGTACAATACTTTTATTTGAAAGGTCTCAGACCAACCAATTTAAAAGCTGAACTGGGTGATTCTGCTCCTCCTTTCACAACAGTAAAATACTGGGTAGCAGAGTTTGAAGGAGGCCGTAAGAACTGACAAGAGGAGCATCGTAGTGGTCGACCAAATGAGGTGATGAAGTTCCAGAAATTGTGAAGAAAACCCACAAAGCGATACTGAATGATTGCCGACTAAAACAGTGAACTCAAAAGGGAGAATTGGCTTCAAAGAAAGCGAAGAATGTTTCATCTGTAGGCAAGGTCATGACATCGGTGTTTTGGAATACGCGTGGGATAATTTCCATCGACTGTCTTGAAGATGGTGAAATTATCAACGGCGAGTATTATGCGAAATTATTGCAACGTTTTAGTGAAGAAATCAAGCAAAAACGGCCACATTTGACTAAGAAAAAAGTGTTTTTCATCAAGCTCACAAATCCATTATCGCAATGACCAAAATTAATAATTTAAAATTTGAATTGCTTCCTCGTGCACCCTTTTCTCCAGATTAAGCTCCCTCGGATTCTGAGGAATGACCCTACAACTATGCACCATAAATAGGTTAAGGAAACCCTTAATTCAATAGAATTGGTTACGAATAGAAAGGATGAATGTAGAGCATTGGTCATGAATCTACAACCACCAAAACTGTATTATCTTATTTAATTACACAAAACCAATTTCCCGGTTAGACCTGTGTTGTGGTTTTTAACGGCACCTACCGTAAAAATCTCAGAAATCCTTATGAAATTGATTGAAACCTATAACAATTTTTATCAGTGGATAATATTAAAAACGTAATTTTTCCTGATAACGCAAAATTAATATATATCGAACGATGTCCAAAATTTATTTCCGAGTATTCCGGCAGTTGGACTGGTTCGGTGTCTTTTAAACAGAATTCTATTCATACAGTGAAGGACTAATAGGAGCCCTTTGAATCCCTTGCTGGCTGAAATTTTCATGGATATCATAGAGTATGCAATCCATAATAGTAAGTTAATTAACAGTACAGATACGTAGATGATATTTACGTATCTGTTTTACTGGCACCCGTCAATAAAATTGAGGGAGGTAAATAATTCAATAAATTACCTTGACTTAACCATTACGAATAAACAAGAATTTGCAATTTTCCACAAACCATCGTACAAGGACATTATCATTCCAAATTCCTCCCCACATCCTTATCAGCATAAAGTTGATACATTCTATAGTATGGTCTACTATTGAATATTCCACTGTCACTCTCAGACAGAGAGCTGAGTTTGATCAAACAAATCGCGGTCAACAACGGTTAGGGCAAGCGCACACTACAGAATTTTTATCGGCCGATAGTTTAGTTGGATGCCTATCAGTATAGAATCGTAATGTGAGTCCGCACATCTAAGCTAAGTTGACCGACTGAATAAGTTAGATAGGCTTCCTAATTCTGATTCAATCACAAAGTTGGACAACTATCGGCCGAGTTCTAATTACACTGTGTGTTTATGAGAGTGCGCAACTCACCAACTGAACAGTCGGTCGTCTGCAGATTCCCCACTCTACATTTCATTGTTGATATCTGAATCAAATATTATCTAGTACCTACTTTATCTTTGAATATATTTGCGTTTCCATTACACATTTTTTCCATAATTATGTCGAATATTGCCGAATGTTCAGTAGAAAATGTAATTACGGAATTACTTATTCTATAGTAATCGAAGGACATTTTTGAATATTCCAGCAGCTTAGGATGGAACGTGTAGAAAATTCCTTGAACTAATCTATCACTCAAAATAGAGTGCACCAACCATTCACGGTTTCTTTCGCTTGTTTTATCATATTTCTTCTTCGTGCTATGATAATTGCAATAATAGCTTCCCTCGATAGCATTCTTCAATACATTCAATACAACGAGTCATAATAGTATATACATCAAGAACTGTTCAGACTTTTGAGTTGGTGGTCTGCGCACCCGCACCGAACAGTTTTGTTTGAGTAGTATTCCCCCAACCAACCCAACCAGACTAAACTATCGGCCGATAAGAAGTATGTAGTGTGCGCTTGCCCTTATAAGGTTGATATTATAGACTCCATTCTTTCCAAAAAACTACAAAAGCAAGTCATGGACCTGGTCTACCCAAATTTAAGAAGCAATAACGTCAGTTATTGGACATTGTCATGTTTGGGTAAACCAACCAATAATAATATGTGTAGGTCAACTACACATTTGGAAACCACCTCTTAGCAGAAGGACATGAGTTCAATAATGAATACATGTTACATTTAGAAGAGGAGAGTTTGAAACTCAATCTTCTAAAATGTTTATACATAAGTAGATTCAGGAATTCGGGTAATTTACTAAATGCTCATTTAGAAGTGAAGACCTCTCCGTTACTAAATATTTTTTTTAATGTGGAAACTGGGACATAAGCTCAGGTAATTCAATTCATTACTAAGTTAAGTACTTGAAATGTAGGTACTTCAAATTGTAGAATAAGTTATATTAAGCATTGTATATGTAGAATTAGTTAGTAAAGACAAGCCCGGAGAAGCCATTGTATGGCGAAACACGTGTTGCGTTTTTGTAAAATCGTTTAGTGAACATCTCACAATAAAGTGTTTTTAGAATACGATAGTTATGGATTTCCATCAAGTATCGGCCAATTCAATCATATACCCTCGAATCATTTTCTGTTTCGAAACTTGAAAAAATGGTGCAGTGGTCCAAGATTTTCCAACGATGAAGAAGTGATGTCGGCAGTTAATGGCTATTTTGAGGAACAAGACAGTTTTTATTATAAAAACGGTATCGAATTTATTGAACGTCACTGGGAAAAGTGTATAGAGCTGCAAGGAGATTATGTTGAAAATCAATACTCTTTTCCAAAATTTGTGTTTTCTTTGTTGAGCACGATACTTCTGGGACAACCCTCGTAGTCCCAGAATTTGATATCTCAATGAAATGAAAGAATCAGTAGTCTTATAGAGATCCATGCTGCACTCTATAATTGCGTTTTTACCGTAACATAAAATTTTGTTTTATACGCATGCGTCAGTATCAGCTATCTTTTTCGTTTTTTTTTGTTTTTTGTAAACAACCATGTTAAAGAGCCCGCAACTCATGTTTTGAAAATTATAATATAAATTGAAGTTTATTACTTGTAAAAAAAGTGAAAAAAAAAATAAAGTAGTGAGTCCAAATACTCAGAAAAAAATGTTTATACTCCATTATGTTGTTATGAAGTATGTAAAAGTGATACACAATACAAATCATTAAAAACCAACACATACTATTTTATAAATTTTCCAAAGCCTTGTCTTGAATGTCGCAAAAAAATAATTAAATCATCAAGCAAATTACATATTAAAGCATGTGCAAAATGTACGAAACGTGAATTATGGGTGAAAAAATGTGGCAGGAGTGACTGAGGCTTTAAATCTATTGATGATGTTACCAAGGATTTTATTGAAGAAAGTGGTCCAACCGAACAAAACCCTGATCCTTTAAGCTATCAGGAATTTCAACATACGTACATTATTCCTTATTACATTTTCGACTGTACATTTCATGAATTTCATATAAATTATGTTGTATTAAATATTTCCCTCTCATAAAATTTACTAAACATATTCAATTCAGTATAACATATTTGTCCAATTAATAATGTCATGATTTATTATTTCAAAATTGACGAAACAGGTACATGTAAGGAAGTAACAAAAAATAAATAATAATTGCACAAACAAACTTTCCCTCAGTTATCTTAAAGGTGCGATTTTGTTCCGTCCTTTACATAAAAGAGGACGTATGTTTCTCCACTCACAAGCGATTTGGGTGAAATTGGTGACACGTGTGAATCGTTGTATTTGTGCCACGC
>WOGP01009557.1:0-10681 GCA_015342065.1 Leptinotarsa undecemlineata | reverse complement strand
CATTGTGAACTGTAAATTCAGGTACTCAATCAAG
Organism: Leptinotarsa undecemlineata; assembly: GCA_015342065.1. NCBI lineage: Eukaryota > Metazoa > Arthropoda > Insecta > Coleoptera > Chrysomelidae > Leptinotarsa > Leptinotarsa undecemlineata. The sequence continues at coordinate 10,647 of WOGP01009557.1, read as the reverse complement.
TACCTGAATGGTACATATTGGCGAATGTAATGAGTCATTGTTAGTTTATTGTGTAAGTAAGTTTGAAAATGTCCATATAGGACGAAACTGCAGTAACGTTAGTTGGTATAAAACATAGAAATTTTCATTTCTCTTTTCATTAATTTATATTGTATTAGACAATGGAAGTCCGAACTGATGTTATACACCACGAAACAATGTCAACCACCTTCAAACAAGTAGGATGTAGCTCTCCTCGATACAGTCTTCACACACAGTTCGATATCTGTTGGACTATTGATACATGGGATGTTTATTCCCCGCTTGTGGCTTTGTTCACCAGATGGAGCTATTACTAGTTAACAATCTTTCTCTTAGACGAAGGTTCCATACATGCAGTTGAACCGCGTTGAAATTAATCGAGTCCCAGGCAATGGATCGGATCTGTCTTGCATTGATGAGGGGTAATACCTCGAAAGCGGTGTTTAGAAGGAATACACTAAAAATTTCAGCATACTATTCCTGCTGGATGAACGATAAGTACCTACGAGATTAGCCTCAGTGAGGTATCTTGCATAAATATCTGTCCGATACAATTTAATATCCAGCGTGGTAATATCTCGGGAAGTAGTTGTTTTCCGGCAGGAATTTATCAGAATCCACAGTAGGCAGTTAGGAGAGATAAATATTTCAAAATATTTATTTTCTAATACGTATGTATCTCTCCTGGATATAGTCTGCAGACGCTGTTTTCACTAATTTGACCACCGATTTTATTTATCCGAATTCTTGTATGAAATAGATAATTAACATTTGTTTTTTTTTGTTGCAGGATGTACTACACACAATATGCCAGTCCAGTGGGCAAGTGCTAAGAATAGTAATTTTCAAGAAGAATGGTGTCCAAGCTATGGTGGAATATCCTTTTTTAACAATATAACAATTATTTGAATAAGCAGATCAGAGTTATATAAAATGATAACCTAACGCGAAAAAATGTTAACAGAGGCAAATTCATAAAAAAAAAACAATTTAGACGCCAAAGTAAAATTGAACTTTACAATTGAAACTTTGACGAAATTTTATACCCCGGTACTCGGTAAAAATCAGTAACACTATTCATGATAATAATTACAACTTTTCACAATATATATTGTATTTCCAATACGAGTTGTACTATAACATCATATTTTCCTCAGATTTGGCTGAAATTGGCTACAGTTATTTGAAGTAATAAGCCGGCTATTTAGCCCTAACTAGATTGAAATTATTGGGTCAAGTGGAGTCTCAGTGGGCACCACAGCCAACAATATTGATAAAATAGTATGCCACTAACTTACTGTTGTAGTTTTTTAATTTTTTTTAGATTAATCAACTAAAAATACAACTTTTTCTACGTTTGTGTTCTCTATATATCTGCTTCGTTTAAAAAAAATAAATTAATTGAAGCCACTTTGCATATAATGACCATCTGTTTTGGAGACCAGCTGACAGTGATAGTGTTGGCATATCAGTGAAAGTCAGAGTTGTCAATTATCAGTGATTTCATCATGAATAATTTTACTAACGCTGAAATGGCTGACATGCACTTTATTTATGGATTAGCAAATGGAATTGCGGAAGAAGCACGGAGAATTTACCGGGACAGATATCTTAACAGAGTCATTCCATGTGGTTAAATATTTAGAACGCTACATGTAAGATAATGTAAAACTGGGAGTTTTAATAAAAATGCAGGTGATGGAAGACCACAAACTGTAACAACGCCTGAAAAAAAAACTATACTTGGTGCGATAGAAGAAGATCCTTCAAATAGTACCAGGAAGATTGCACTGCAGCTGGAAGTCAGCCCAAAAACCGCAAGGACAGTTCTTAAAAGAAACCTTCTATACCCATATCAAATGCAGCGGGTTCTAGATCTGCTGCCTCGGGATTTTCAACCAAGATTGATGTTTTGCAGGTGGTTCATTCATATATGGCACACAATAATGATTTATTACCAGATATTTTATTTATAGACGAAGCAAATTTTTCACGAGATGGCCTTTTTTTTCTACCAGCAAGATTAACAGGTTAGGTAAAATGCTGATAGTTGTAAGAGGTGGTTTATGCATGACCGGGCTCCAGCTTCAGAAGGTGCACATGTTGCTCATTTACTTAAAGGTTGAAATTGTTTAATACTTATTTTTGGTTTTCATTTTATGTTGTCTTTGGATAGTTTTTATGAGTGATTTTTTTTTCTGGAAAACAAATTTTGATAGTAAAAAAACATAAGCAACAAAAAATTGTATTTTCAGTTGCCCAATCTGAAAAAATAAAAAACCACGAAAAGTCAGTGGCGTTCTCTTTTTTTCTCCATATTGTTGGATGTGCCCACTGAGACGCCACTGGCCCTAATAATTTCAATCTAGTCCAGGCTAAATAAGCGCCTTATTACTTCAAATAACTGTAGCGAATTTCAACCAAATCGGTGTAAGAATATTTTTGATATTTTATAAATACCGTTTTTTTTTAAACTTCAACGACCTGTATCTCAGAAACTAAATAATTCCGGACATATGTTCATATGAACTTTTTTCATAAAACCACCTAACAAGTCACACTCTGAGTTTCGTACCGTAGTTAAGAAACACCCTGTATAGAGAATGTGCATGGAAATAATAATAAAAAATTACTTGAAGGTTGTGAAACATAAACTTCAAAAATAATCTCATCATCCTAAAACAATGTTAAGAAGATATGTACGAGATAAGTTGCTAAACCAATTATGATGAGACCAATAACCGAAAAATGGAACTCTTCACAAAGGGCCAACATATCTCCCAGAAAGAAATGACAGAGAGAGTTCAACAAGTCCAAGATATTGGAAGTTAGGGGAAGTGAAAAATCAGTTGAAAAATCAGCGATTGGGTTACGAACAAAAAAATTGAATACTTACATGAAAAAATTCAGAATCATTATGACATGAAACTTTGAAGCCCGTAACTATAGATGGCCATGTACCATAGTCAATCGTCTGTAACAGTCAACGGTTAGGCAGAAGAGAAAAAGCCTAGCCGGGCTAGGTTAGGTCCTCGAAATATATCCTATTATTCCGGAAGGCAGTCTGAACGATTATTACAGTATTGCAGGATCTCTAGAAATGCCATTTGGACTACAATACTTGAAGCAAGGACACCAAACCCACTCCAGGAGCACACATCAACCACAGGAGACCTTGCAGGAGTATGAGGCAGGGATATGGAAGACTAAAGAGTTTCGCATATCTAATCAGCTCACAGATGTATTGTAGAGTAGATTGGAATGTCATTGACGGATTTCATTGGTTGTTAAAATGATGCAAGTTGTGCGACCAAGACATCATGTTAATCGAAGAAAAGTACTATCAACTACAAAGAAAGATCAGAATGACTTTCTAAAATTATAGAGGTTAAACATACGTTCTATAAATGAAAGGACTAGAACCGGTAACCACTAAAAAAGGAGTAATTCAGCAAGTGTTGGCAACCTTAACATCAGATTTTACGGGACTGGGTAATATAATAATAAATACAGAAATACGAAAACGATTATTTGATATGACTGACCACCAACGCGATTGTGATTAGTCTATTGCACACCGTATATATCTACTAAATCATTCAAATTAATTTGCTGTGATGTCACAGTTTCGAATTATCATTTACCATTGAAAGCATTACGAGGTACATAATAGTAATTATGAACTTTGAGAATTGCCGTTATGTGGTTAGTTTCAGTAGTTTTCCGTTGAATTTTTTTAGTGGTACGTTAGTCCGTTAGGGAAAGTGTGCGTCAATAAAAACATATTAGCCGCGGAAAAGCTGTCAGGCAAAATTAATAGTAAATGAACAATTTCTTTTCCAGTTAATGTTTAATTTTTTTCGAGGTTTAATGATCTGCTACTTCCAGACTTGTTGATTGATTTATGTCCTTATGTTCTGAGTAACAATTTATTATCATGTATTTGCTTCTATATGAGTGGTTTCAGTTAATTTTTCTGATAACGAACTGAAACGGAACTTTGTAGAAATGTGTTATTGCATTTTTCAAATCCATACTAAAACATAAAGAAGAACACTTTTTTATTTATTGCATTCAGTACGATATTTGGATATTTGTAACTTCTTGGTTTTTTCTCACTACAATATAAAAAACTGTCAAATTGTTATATTCAAAATCGGAAAGACAGATTGGTTAAGTCTAGCCAGAAAACCAGAAAAGTTCTGAGCTAACGAAAATTGTTTTCGATAACGAAAAACAAACCATCAACTTGTGGACGAAAAAGTTGAAGAAAATGAAACAAGTTATCTTTCAAAATGTGTTCCTGGAATAGAAATTCATTTTACCATCATCAACGTAATATTGCACCGGTGAATTATCATAAACGTTTCCAATAACTGACAGTGAACTTTTAAAAAGCATATGACTGTTCAACATTTTCAATCAATCAGTTTTAATTAATACAAGATCGAATTTTTTTATTGTCATAGTAGTTCATCATGTAAAAAAAATATCCATTAACCTACACTGAATTATGTACTGTTACACGTGTGATTATACTTTAACAACTTCATTTAACACTATAAAAACAACTGAAAACACCTTTTAGACCGAACTGTTGAGATTACTTCACTAGATCGATTTACTATTCGCTCTTAAGGCTCACTTGTCCCGAAACTTCATGAAACCAAAACTTTATATCAATACTCTATCATATTTACGTTTTGTGTAGCGTTCTTATGTATGATATCTGTTTCAATTCCACATCAAATGTTTGGAGTAATTCGAGATTATAAAGTTTTAGTGCATTTTCATAACAATAGTTATCACGTGAAGCCATTCATGAGTAGAGTCTGAAAATACCCGAGCCTTCATTCATTTCTGAAAGATGATATCGTCACGTCATATATTGACACCTACATTTTGCTTGTCATCTCGCCTACGTTCTATAAATATTTTACCTTCGACAGTTCACGTTCTACAAGACCCCATGTGAAAAGTTGACATGTATATCTGGCTAATATACATATAAAGCGATTTATATTTAGAGACATCAGAATTTGAAATATTTAATTAGGTTGTTTCAATGGAAAACGTTACAATAGTCGCGTCAAAAATAAATGGAACAGTCAATATTCGGGAGTCTTCAGAAACAGCTCCATTTTAATAATTCGAAAGTTTTTTCAATTTTTATGATATTCATATTCAAAATTCTGTACCTATTGGGTGGTTTCTTAAAAAAATAAATTTTTATATATTATTTATCATAACGGTACATTATGTAATTCACGAAATAACTATGGCATCAATATTGAAGTTGTTTTTGATGGATATAATGGAAGAATATAAACCTTCAAAGGAAAGTTTCAGGAAAACAACTGGAGATTGGACATTTTGATTGTTATCTCATTGCCAACTCCATTCTTCATTATTTTTATATTGATGAACTCACAAGAAAACTCTTTGACTATGTCATTTTGTCACAGGGAATTGTATAGTGTTGTATAGTGCTTTCAGAGATATTTCAAATTGATAATTTATTTGTGATGCTCTGTTTGTAGTAATTAATATTACTGGAGATTTTTCCCAACACCAAAACGTTATTTTAACTCCTCGACACGTGTTTCGATAACCAAGTGATCATCTTCAAGAGGAAGATTAAACCAACAATTAGTTTCGTCATTTTCGTTTTTTCTCTTTTCTGAAAATGGCTTTTTCTGTAAATATTCAATGTACCCTTGTTATATTGATCCATGTACCAGGCCGTGCAAAAGTGAATCGTAAATATCATACATGTTATTCAAACAATAGAAATAACTTTGACCCCTCTTCAAAAACTTTATAATTTCAAATAATATAATAAAACAAATATTTGTTTCTGACGACCTCCCAGAAAAAAAACGATTCGTTGATTCGACTAAGAAAATCGAGTGCCTATTCTAGTAAATTTTACCAATCAATAATAAAATTTATTGAAAACCTTTCACACCTAACCACATACATGAAGGGTTATTAAATATACATTATTTTTATGTAATTTATTTAAGTAATCTTTATTGTGAGACTTTCTGACACTTTATAAAACACACTACAATAACTTCTTCATGTTGGTTCAATACAAATATATTTCTAAACATTTCAATTTGATCATTTGATTTGAAATCATTCATGTTCTTTTGTTGACTCTGTGGCATTGGCAATGCAATATTCCTCAATAAAAATTCAAAAAATTTATATTGGTCGATTGAGAATTGAAAACTGTTTATAAAGTTCTATGCCACAAATTCTTGTTTTATTTAAACATTTCAAAAAGAGTGTCATCATCTCAAGGTGGTTGATCAGGAAGTTAAGAAAATACTTTAAAAATTGTCATATTGAAAATAGAAAATTTGTTTTCAGGAAAAGTATTAGCAATGGGATTTTACAGAGATCACTAATCATTATTCTAGTTATCATTCACATTAGTGTTTTCCTGAGTAATAATTTAAACAACATCGGAGACAGGTCTCACTTTGATATTGGAATAAAATTTACATTACATTTACATCATGGAAATAGATGACTGCGAACGGCTTCGCCATTATTTTTTTGTTTCGTTTGCTATTCAGAAAAACAATTATCGTAACAGACAATAATACATTGACAGCTTCCTTGTAACGATAGCTGAAGGCACTCGTATCTCAAATTGCTTTTCTAATAATGGGAAACTTTCATTTTGCCTGACTATCGATGTTAATTATTTGATAACTGTAGTTATGAACCACAAGCGAAATTAAAAATGATATTGTTGGACTACCGTTCATGGATAATTTCAGTTATTGATATATGTGTGTTATGAGTTCTCAACATCACCTTGTCACTAATTGTGGTGAAAACTTAATAAGTATTATATTACTTGGATTTCTATTTCGAGACAATAACATTAACTTCAAAAGTGCTTTTCTTGAATGCTTTAATATTTCGATGGAAAAATTCGCATGGCAATATCTACAAAGTGATCCCTAATTGCTGTGAAAAATGTACGAGCTAATTTAAGGAAAATCTAGTAAGACAGATCCGGAAATAATTGTTTTCAAGGTACAGGGTGCTAAACGGAAAAAAAACTTTTTTTGTGTTAATATTATAAATCTCTATTGTTACAACAACAAATGTAACTTGACAAATGGGAAAAAATCGCAATCAACCATTTTTTTAAAGCAAAGCATACTAACTGTTTATATCTACTTATCGAGCGAGCTACGAAAACAAATAAATATAGTTTATTTAACAAACTAAAAAACACGCTTCTGAAGAATATCGAACTAAAAAGTTAAAAATATTTTTTTTAAATAAGCTTGAAGCAATAACAAACGAAAAATACTAGTATTATTGTGAAAAAAGCGACTGGCGCTTGATATACAAAAAATATTGCACAAAGCGCCCAAGTTTTTTTCACAATAATAATAATTTTTAGTCTTTTTAAACTATATTTATTTTATCTAATCTTTGGAATCTATCAGCCGTATATTGTTTAGAAAAATGACAATTGATATTTTCCGATTCCGGAGAGCGAGTCTGAAAATGTGCTACCAAGCTCAAGGCAGCAGGCGCGTAAAGGAGGGAAACAAAAAAGGCAGCAGGCGCGCGTGTTAATGAAAAAAAAAACCTTTTTTCAGATATATGTAAAGTGAATGTTACGTACAGCGCCATCTGCCGCGAATATATAAAGCAATAATGTCAATATATTAAGGAGGTTACGTACAGTGCCATTTGCTCGCGAATAGATCAAGCGATAATGTCAATATATCAAGGAGGTTACGTACAGCGCCCTCTGTCCGCGAATCTATCAAGCAATAATTTCGATAATTCTGTCAAATACAGATCCCGACCTTGAGAGTTACAAACAAACATACATACATGCAGGTGAAGCTAATAAAAGCGTGTTGAAAAGGATTCAATTTTATGTTTCATCAAAACACAAAATTAAATGTCACAAGAATCGTTAGTAAAGTTCATTTTTTGGTCAAATTAGTTGGGTGAACTGTGTCCCGAGACGCCACTGGACTCGATAATTTGTATCTAATCAAGAATAAATGATTCTCTTATCACCTATAATAACGACTATTACTGGAGTTTTTTCCCAACACCAAATCGTTATTTTTAACACCTCGCCACTTGTTTCGATCACCAAGTGATCATCTTCAAGAGGACGATAAAACAAGAGAAGAAAAAAATCCAGTAATACTCATTACTACAACAAATGTTCCAAACAGTGCATCATAAGTACCTATAATATAACATTACTAAGTTTTATAGTTTTGGGATATTTAGAATATTAATACAGAAATGGATTTTTTTCAGAAAACACCCTGTATCTTGGAAACAGTGTATTTTCGGGCCATTTTCTTTTTTACTGCAATTAAGAAGTACCCTCTATAAATAATATCATACAAAAATACTATTTTCCAAATAAATTTTCGAATATAATAATTCGAGACTGTAATAGCATCCTCGAATTCTCAGTTTAATGAATCATTTAATATTTTTTTAATGCTTTTAAAATACAGTGCGGACGTAACCACGCTTTCCCCTATTAACTTTCGAAAGGAGTAAGATATCAGAGTCGGACAACATTTACGGAGTTATTGCTGTATGAATTTGGAACTAGAAACTTCGTAACTCGACCACCCTATGTGAGATTTTTTTGAAATAAATGTTCAATGAAAAGAAAAATAAATTAGAAACATCTTTTGCAAGAGATGGGTGTTAATTTTAAGAGCACAAAACGATAGCATTTAATTTTAACCTTAAAAATAAAAAAAATATTTGTGCAAATATTTTAAACAGTCCATTTCAAATACATTTCTAACATTTTGGAATGTTTTTGGGGCAATGCTAGCATAAATTTCAGATATTCTGTCTCTAAATTTCCGTATTATCCTAGGTTGCGTGACATGAACTTTCGTTTTGCCTGAAAGGAAAAATTGAGTTGTCTCAAAGCTGATGAATGAACACATCATTCCAAATTCTATTTATGCAGTTTCGATTTGCAATTAAACGTTCGGTCATTAACTCACAAAGCTACATTTCTTTGTCAGTTTATACATGATAAACTGAGGTATTTCTCGATAGTGGCTGTTGAGATTTCGTTCTCACGAGCAACTCTTATCGTGCACTACAGATGCAACCATTTCTGTTTCTCGTCCGAGATAGTTTTATTTTCAGTTCCTCTAGATTTAGCTATACTTTCATTTGTTCGAAATTATTCAACCAATTCCAATTCTACAGATTATATTACCCTTTTTGCCTCATGAAAATCATGTAAATAAGGATTGCTTCTGTTTTTTGTTCTCTAAAGATCTAGCTGCGATGCTACCCCTATGGCTTTCTACTTCTCCGTATCGATACAAAAAATGTAAGAATCTTCCAAAGAAAGGAAAGAAGCTATTAATTTCAAAAATTAATTCTATACAAAGATGTGTAGATCGAAGAAGTAACTTTTAGACACAAACTGGATGAAGAAGCCCTCTCTGAACAGCTATTTTCATATAAACATTGAATTGCACGATAGAGAAATACTTCCGAAACAAATACTTTTATATGAAAGTTGAATTATACGAAAAAACACTTTTCTCTATTCCGTTTGTATTCCAAACTTTCGTGGTGGAATTGAATCAGATATCATTCACAGGATTCCTACACAATATAGTTAATGAAAGAAGTAAAATTTCACCTACATGGAACACTGTCATCCTCACTGCTAGACATCCAAAAAAAAATACACTCAACCCGTTCATAAAATTACGACTTTTTGTCACGGAATGAGTTGAATCCACTCATGACATCGATGACTGTACGTATAACATTCATTCGCGTGTTTGATTAAACCCGAGCCATAGGAATCTTCTTTAAATTGAAAGGTTATATTTTTAGGAGAATAATTTTTTGAATTAACTAAAGGAATAATTTGTTCAGGCCAGTCTATACTACACTAAAGGTTAATAGACTAACACCTATCAGAAAACAACTATTCCCCTGGCTAATACCATGAAGGGCGTTGGATTGAATCCAACAGGTGTCAGTGCAGAAATCTTCGCAGAAGTATTTCCTGGATACAACTGCTGGAATCGATTTTCAATTATAGGAACGGGCACACTTGCAGACCGGTTTCGGGCTATTTGGCCTCTGTTCAGTGCAAGTTAGTGGCCATCATCAACCTAAAGTTGATGATATTCTATACTTAAGAATCGAATTCCTTTCAGTGTATCATTCCTCTAACCAAGCTGAAGCGAACGACAAACAACAAATTTGTCATCACTTCATATCCAATACCTGTTGGATATAGTCCAATGCTATTCGTGGTATTAGGCCAAAGGAATAGTTGTTTTCTGATAGGTGTGAGTCCAGATTTATCTGAGGTAAGTCGAGATTTATCTGAACAAGTTGTTGTTTTAGTTAATTTGATTTACAGCCACTCAAGTATGTCCACTGAATATACAGGCTGATTCACGGTGGATGGCACATTAGACGTTTCTGGTGAACCAGACAATGGATCACTTTGAAAATTTAATGGAGGGCATATTCGGAAATTCTCTAGCCAACTAAAATATTTTCGACAATGCAGTGTTGCCGCTTCTATCAGAAAGCCGTAGCAACTTTGATTTTTCA
>WOGP01009556.1:0-10681 GCA_015342065.1 Leptinotarsa undecemlineata | reverse complement strand
AATTGTAACTGAGATAGTCGAGTAATTTATATTAAATCATTTCCAAGGTTGGTATTTTATTTTTTTGATATATACCATAAATTGTTCGCCGAATCACATCTTTTGTAGCACCATCAACGTTTGCGAATTTTTTTATTCCTTTGTTTTCATTTCATTGCATGGTCAATGACATCCCCTATTTTAATGACTCGAAGAACTGTCGAACGAGATAGTTTCGTTAACTCGCATATTCCATTCACAATAGCATTCTGTGGAGTGAGACAGTTTTCCTTCTTCAAGCATTCATGAATATTTAAAATTACTCACTGAACTGAAACATGTAAGTCCTTATTTTCAAATTCCGTATCCCTGTCTATTGACCCAGATTCCTCACACGTAATTTTTTTCAAAAGGTCTCCAGAAAGTCATATTGATGAAAGTACCCAAAAACACTAAGATTTTCACAAAAATCGGTTCAAACGATGAGATTGGAACCTCTGGCGTAAAAGTTGAAAACGTTTTCTAGAGAGCAATTACCCTAACACCAAACTGATATTTTTGCACACGACGCGCGTTTCGCTAACAAGGTCAACATCTTCAGGAGAAGCAGATTGATACTGAATCTAAAGACAATGGTTATCTGTTCATATTTCTGAAGTTTTTTGGTCCGATGGGGACTTTGTTTGTTAAATGATGACTATCCTAATTAATTTTTCGGTAATTAACTAGTGGTACCACTACCTGCAAATTAATTTGTCAACAGTAGATTATAAAGCGGACACATTAACAAACAAAGTCTACATCGGACGAAAAAACTAGGTATATAAACAGCTTTCCTTGTCTTTAGATTAAGTATCAATTTTCTCTCCTGAAGAGGCCAACCTTGTTAGCGAAACGCGCGTTCAGTGCAAAAATATCAGTTTGGTGTTAGGGTAATTACTCTCTAGAAAAAGTTTTCAAAAATCGGTTTGCAAAACCATACACTACCTAACCTAACACCTCGAATACACGGCACTGATAAAGAAATATTGTGAAAGGGACAAAAAAATTAGTATTCAGCCAGTCCAGCTAGCCGATCCTTTATTCCTCAACTACGTTTGATAGCACGTTTACTAACTGTCTGGCCGACTAGGGGCCACATGCAAGAAATGTTTGTGACTGTAATTTTATTTTTTTACCGTTCCAATTAGGAATGGATAGACTATACAGAATACATTTCTGACAAGTCCAATGGTATATAGTTTTTAGTAAAATACAAAATAATACATAAGTGTAAGCTGAGTAGATGTGTGCTTGAAAAGATATTGTATATATAAAATATGTGAATATGAAAAGATAATATATAGATGAAATGTATAACGTTAGAAACTAAAAAATGGTAACAATGTATTCTGTTTAAAATCTGTTTTTCCGTTAATCAGCTGAGGCCCCCATACGAACGACAACTCTCAGAAGTTGAGAAACTTGTGCGAGCAAAGGACTAACGAGGTCTTACCTTCAACCGTGTGGTTACTGACACGGAATTATATGGAATGTCTGTAGAAATTTCATGAGGTTAATCTGGAAGAATATCGAATGCTCGTTTGGGAGTAAAGATACATTAATTCATTTTAATTTTTGGTAAGAAACTACATACTTATCAATTGCATACTCTAAGTACTCTTCTGCCGAATGAAAATTGAAATGTACAAGGTATTGTTTCATCTTCCTTTCAAAAGGAATGATATCGAGATTTATCCATTCACTTGGTAGCCTAATTGTACAGATGCAAGTTCAGGGAATTGCGTTGTAAGATTGCAAGTTTATATCTAGGAGACCTCATATGGTCTCCCTGGTTGAATAATTATGGAAATCGTTATTTCTGTCATTTTCAGTTTTTCTTGTATGTATTTCACAAATAAACATTTCATTGTTGACCTAAGATTACAAATTTGAGAAAATTATTTTCAAGATATACAAGAATCCAATCGTGAAAAGCCAACCATCATCTCTTCAAACAAAAGACAACATGGGTTATATACCGGGTGTCCCGAAAGTGTGAAAACTGCGGAATACTTTTTAAGGTATGCATTTCAGAAAAACATGTAACAATCGATTGATGGAGGATATTTTAATTTCATCCATAACTTTGTCTAATGTCTATTTCCTTGATCAGCAGACGCAATAAATCATTTTCAAGTCTCTGTTCCATAAATATACATAGTCCGTTAAAAAGTGGAAAATTTAATATTCATTTTGAACATTCAATGTTGTACGATTTGATAAAAATAATTGAAAATACTTATCGTAGTATCGTGTATACGGTAAGTAACAAACATATGGAATACTCGCAATAATAATTAATAGATTTTTTTTAATTGAACACCCAAAATTGTTTTAGTTTTGAAAGTCGATTCAAATTTTGAAAGATTTTTATGAAGAGCTTTTTTTGATGTATTACATACCTGAGTAGCTTGTCTGATTGAAATTTGTGTCTCTAATGATAGGTAGTGACAAATTGTGGAAAACTTTGAAAGAATCGCGTTTCTGAAAAAATTGCTCTTCATCGAAAATGATGAAAGTATTTGCGAGAAGAAACACCACATTTCAAATAAAAGATGACAAAGTATTCTTTAAAGAGTCCTTAGAAATATCGATTTCATAAAACCGGCGAAATTGTTTGAAACATCTTATAAAAGAAGAGAACAACAAGAAAATGAAAGTTTTGTTCAAACCTGAATAAGGTTACTACATATTATTATATAAATATTCTGAACCAATATGTCAAAACAACATTAATTGTGTATTGATAAATAAACAACTATTTTTGATCATACCCAAACGACAGACACTGCAAATGATAACACCTCATGCGGATAATGTGGACCTAATGAAGTATTACAAAACCGCCTATTTCAGCTGTGGAAAATTGTTAGAAAATTTCAAATTTTTTTGATTACTCTGTCATCGTTTTGGATTCATAATGATATTCCTCACTTTTCACTACTGAAGAACAGAGTCGTTAGAAATAACATTGAATATAATTATTCACAGAGATAATACAGGTTAAAGTTGACTCATGAAAACGGACAGTATTTTTGAAGCAATCTGGGCATTTCTTTTGTCAGTAATCACAATTCATTGTATTTATTCCAACGGAAAAATTTCAAAGTAGTTGAATCTTCCTGAAATTGCATGTAAAGCAATACTTTATTGTCCTGAACAACTTTCTTTTGTAATATTTTGACAAATTATGTACAAAGAGGTGAAAAGAAAACAAATTTTGCCTTACGTTCAAGGCCAACCTGTTTTCGAAAGTGATCAAACTTTTGAAATACATATCTTATCAAGCGTAAAGTTGAAATAAAATTGAAAAAATTGTTGGTCATCACACCTTTGTATCATCACCTGAACCTGAACCACTTCGAATATATTCATTTTTATATTATTTTTTTCATTCCGTGATAAAATGAAAAATTTACTTATTTTCCAGAAAAATTGTTGAATACAAGCTTTGGTGAATCTGCACCGCAACCCACAAAGATTTACTGATTTTTTGTGGCTCACACCTAATCACACTCGTCCCTACTGTAGCCCAATAACTGTTGGGTATCAAGCTCCGAAGGGTTAATAAAGGTCTTGGAGTGGGTCAATCCTGGAAGATTCTGCCAGAAGTCCATAAATTTTCTTGCCATTTAGATGTTCAATCTTTGTTTGGCAAAGCGATGCAAATGACAGGTCCTGGTCCGATAGAGCTGCTTGCAATACTCCTTTACAAGGGACTCATTGCTTTCCAGGCCAGTATGGCCAGGATTCCAAACCAGAGACAAGCTGTTGAGTATTCCTATCAAGGAGAGTTGTTTTTGGCAATTTGCATTAACCGAAAATAATAAATTACTGAACACAATAAAACTGAAATTACAAGGAAATAACATACAAATAACAATCAAATAATAAAAATTGAAATATTAATAAAAGCTAAAAATTAAAAAAATTACTAACAGAAAAGAAAAATGAAAATAAAAATCAAAAGACTCCAAACCAAGTTACGTCACGATGTTTCGATTGTTAGTATCCACAATCGTCTTCGGGTGATAACTCTAAGATAAGACAATTGTGGATACTAACAATCGAAACGTCGTGACGTAACTTGATTTGGAATCTTTTGATTTTGCTTTTTCGTTTCTGTTAATAATATTTTTAATTTTCAGCTTTTATTAATAGTTCAATTTTAACTTTTTGGTTGTAACTTATTATTATATGTTATTTCCTTGTAATTTCATTTTTTTGTGTTTAGTAAATTTGTTATTTTCGATAATCTTTTTATTTTTTCAGGGATTTCAAATCAATATATATTATATTAGACAATGGAAGTCCGAACTGATGTAATACACCACGAAACATTGTCAACCATGAAATGATTTGATCTGATACCTCCAATGGCAAGACATAATGAGATTTCCTATTTTCGAATGAGTAAAAGGTGGGATCACCCCATTTCCGCCCAAACTAATGATTCCGTCAGCAGTCGAGCAAACTCGAACGCGATTCAACCATCATACACAGACATCCCTCATTAAAACTAAAAAATCCCGTCTGGAAAAAGAAACAGAACGCCCGGGAAACCTAGAAACTCATTACGACTTAACCGACGAAAAACGTCAGTCATTAGACATTTTTTTATTTATTTTCCTACCCTAGCGTATAATGATGTTTTACGCCGAAGCCTTTAAAATAACAGAAGCAATAACAAGGGCTAAAAAGGGTTTTGTTATAAAAACAAATAAAAGAAATAGAAACTGGGGAATGAAACGAGGGTGCAACATAAATGAAAAGAAACAATATTTCTTCGGTAATCCTCTCCAGGTAGGGCCGCCACGGGGGTGCGGGTCTATTAGCACCCTACGACATTCAAGCGCCACACTTGGCAGTCCAGTGGCGCGCAGGAATAAAGTGTCCAGCAGTTCAATTTTTTTTCTTATTGCGGCCAAGGTTTTTTCGCGTACAATATTATACGGGAAATTAAAAGTTAAAAAAAAACAACGAAATGGACTTGGCATATGTTTTCATTTTGAATTGTATCAAAAATATTATGGTCATTTGCATTTGGCTATGGCTACCTATCAAAACTGTCATATTATTAATAAATGGTAGTGAAAGTGATGAAGAAGACGCTGAACCGCACTTCATTTAGATTCAAATAAAGAAAAATGTCGTAGTGTAATGAATGGAGATGAAAACATGTTCTTTCCCAGAGAGCAGAACACCTTCTTGAGATGCATCTGGCCGGGGTAATTGAAAAAATAAAACAAGCAAACGGGATATACGAAACTTGGAATATATTGATCGACGATACAATGCTGAAAGGTTACATATACTCGTTGTATTCAAATTCCAGCGACCTGATTGTGCCATGACAAACAAACTTATCGAAACAGAAAACTGAATTGTTTGCCGTGAACATTATTATATCCAGTTTGGAGACATATAGCTTTGTTGAGAAAACCGATGCCTGGATTTTTGTGGCATTGAATTGTGGCATTATTTTCACCCCAATTCGAAATCACTTCTAGATCCTCATTAAGGTATGCAACCTCCTGCTGCCGGTGAAAATGTGTCTCCGTAACTGATGTCCTGGAATCCAAATGAAATGACGAAACAAGTGTACTGTTTTCAGCAAAACATTATATTGAATTCGTAGTTTTTTCTAATAAGTTGTTGATATACAATAAGAAAAGGGTTGGAGACAATATGGATCCCTCTGGAACACCAGATTTGATGGTTGATGGTTCAAAAAAATGATCCGATAAGTCATAGAATCTGAATTAGGCCACCAAATTCTCATGCCACACACGATCAAAGGCCTTAGAAATATCGCAAGCGCAACAGCTCTTGGCTCTCAATGTTTCTCGATTGCTTTACTCCAAATATGGGTGACATACAAGAGGAGGTAGCCTGTTGATTTTTGTTTCCGAAAGCGATATTGATGATCGTCCAAGACGTTGAAGCTTTCCAAATATTGGAGGATATGAAGGTTTACGACTTTCTCCATGATTTTTGATATCGATGGCAAAGCGACTGGTCCATAGTTTTTTGGAAAATTTGTCTTGCCTTTTTTGGAAATAGGCTGAACGCGATCAATCTTCCAACAAGAAGGAAGAACCCCTTTCTCGTAAGACAGGTTGATGGTAACCAAAGGTACAAAAAATTCTGATTTTGAGACAATTTCGATATTTTTTGTATTGTATGAGATCTGATGATATAGAAACAAAGGATAAAAGAAAGAAAAGAAGTCGCTCATTAGTAATGAAGCATTTATGCGAAATTGTCAAAAGCCACACTTTTCAGGTAAAAACGTCACAATCGTTGGAAAATTCGAAGCAGCCAGTGGTAGACGTTCGTTTCTACAATTTCCTCGTGACCAGCTAAGTATGGCATAAAGATCTCCGCTTCTGTAGATACCGGGTTATTACATGCCTACAATTTGGAGATCTATGCTGGTCAACAATTTGAAGGCTCTTATGGCAAAAGCAGTAAACTAGTCGATACTGTAAAAATACTTGTTACTTCTATTCACTTTGCAACTGGTTTACAAGTTTTGATTCATTGGACAAACTCAAGCAAACAAAAATCTCACTTGTAGGTACAGTGTAGGAAAATAAGCCATAAATAACAATGACACTGAAGAATTTGAAATACCCAAGTATCAAGCATTTTTGGTAAAAAAAAATACTATGCTGGTTTCCTTGCACCAAAAGCAAACAAAACTGTGATTTTGTTCTCTAGACTGAATTGCGATGGTAATATAGATGCATCAAGATGTGAAAGAAATAAACCGGCAATAGTCACTTTCTGTTATGAAACTAACGGCGCGGCGGAGTAGATACGGTCGACGAAATGTTTCTCAGCTATAATGTTGATAAGAACAGTAAACGATGACCGATGGTGGTGTTCTTTTCAACTCTGAATGTTTGCGGAATCACTTCTCATGTTATATTCGTAACGGAAAATATTTATTGAATAATTATACATATCAATATACGTATTTGTGTTTGAATATATTGTATTGTTCGACACATTGAATAATGAAATTATGAATTATGAAATTAGAAAATGGTATACAGCGATATTTTTCATTTATACATTTTTACTTTTTGTGTAACTAATTTATGTGATATATGCACACTTCTGTGTAATAACATGAATAAAGTATGTTGTGGTGTGCGAAAAGCCGAGTTCTGTTACCACGCGGCTTCGACTACCTTTTTTACATGGTTTTCGGGAACTCAACCACTTATTGGTCGCCGACTAACTCACAAAATAAATCACGAAACAGTGAATTTGTATAAGCGAGAATACCATACAAATCAAATTCAAATAAGCGGTGGTGTGCCTTTATCAAACTTTCAGTTATGGTTACGACAACATTTATGAAATGAACGAAATGGTTCAGAGACAATTTATTTTGACCTAGTAAAAAGGAATAAGGAACCTCAATGTTCACGTAAATTATTGTTTGTGGCACTTATAACGGTATTTTTGATATCAATCTTTGTAAACACTTGATCAATACTTTTTATACCTCCGTATAGATCTGTATTTCGGCTTACATACTTTTCCAAATATATCGTAATTTTCAACACACCACATAATGGAACTTCATGACTCCAGTTAACTCAATTATGAATTAAAAAAAGCACAATATCAGTCGTTGTTTTCTCTTGAAACAGGGTAACGCCCAATTGGATTTCGCTTGAACGATTGCTTGTGAAAGCAATAAGAGAATATAAATGTACTGGCCTGACTATCGATGTTGGAAACGATACAAACATAAAACATATCTTTATGCCACCAGTTCCAGGATAAGTCCCAGGATACACAGGTTTCCAGAACCGTATTAACAGTATTGGTAATCAGACATTTTCTTTGTGGTATATATAAAAAGCCCTGAACGAAACAGAAAAAAGCAAAATCAGAAAATGTTACACCGGGAAATTGCAGTTGTATTTACTCACTTGAGATATGTAGGATTAATGTAGAAAAACTTTCGCGTGATCAATCGAACACAAGTGCTGTTTACAGTTTTCCCAAATCAAAAGAAAATAATCATGAAAGATGTTTTTGCATTTATAATCAAATGCTCTTATGAGCGACGCGAAATCGACTGTCTCGACACTCTCACAAGCAGTGGTGATGTTTTCGGTAGATCTTGCGTTTTGTCGACGTACGGATGTTAGCTGACACGTGGAAATTTAACGTGAAAAATCAAACTGAATAAATTACAACTAATTTGACAGATGTAGCTCCAACAAGATGGGCGTTATCAATTGTCAAAATTGGAAGTCCCTGTTGGGTGAACCTATACATTGATTGTGCCTAACTATATGTAAGTTCCGCTCAATTTTTTTTTTCTATATTAATCTAGAATTATGATTTCTGTTTATAAGAATAATGAAATGTGGATAGTATGTAATTTTTGAGTGTTTGTTCATTTCTGAAAAAAAAATCAGTGATGCTTTGCATCCTACTGGGTATGCAATCTCTAGCCAAATACCAATTCGCTATTTCTCTGCAGATATTTCGCCTCCTCAGAAAAAATAAAAGTTTATGCTGACACCTAACCTTTACAGAACGACACTGTCCAGGACGAAAAAGGACAATAAGGATAATCTACGCCTATGCGTTAGGCGGAAACGTCTCGTAGCCCGTAACGCCTTTCTCGTAAACGACGTCGTGGCGGTCTCAGCCTACTACAATCGAAAACATAAATTGCTGCCGTAAAACCATAAGGATTTGTATTGTTGATTGGACCTCACGTAATTGTTTTTTATTTCGGTGTGGCTATTAGTTTTTCAGACTCTCTGAAAATAAAGGCCCTTTTTACCGCGACCGCAATTATACGATGCCGATAATGACATGGAGATGGGAAATAGATTGATGTGTCGAGACGGATTTCTTAATGCTAGAAATCCATATAATTTCAACTGAAGGTAAAAGAATAGGTAGTTCTGTTTTGCGGTCTGGTGATGTATCAGATGCGGCTGTCTCGAAAACTAAGACAATTATGTGCCTTTCTAACAACAACAAAAATACATCACCAACAAAGTGAGGTATTTCTATGAGTGAATAAACATTTATTATATAAGATCACGTTATACAAAGTCATAGCGAGCAGAAACAATTTTCCCTATCAAGACTGCTAACTAGTTTAGCGATCGTTTTGCAATACTAAAAGGCTTATATCACATTGACCAAAAATATATTAATATAATATAAAATACGCATCAGATATCGCACATGTATACATCTATAATCAAACTTCATCCACAGAAAAACATAATACTGCCAAGAGGATTCACAAATCCAAGTTCGAACAGCAAAATATTCAATTATTTATAGGAAAATATAATTACGAACTGTAACAACTATTTATTGGGTATTTTCTCGATTTTTCCTTAACCGATTTACTTAATTCCATATCTATGGGCATTTTATCATATCAGATATTATGACTTCTATGATAATTTATGTATTAAATTTATTGTAGGAATGTTCCCAGTTTGTCTCCCAAACAAGCTGTTCATAGAATGTTGCAGATTTTTAATTTAAAGTAGATCGGTATATTTTGAATGTTTACTAGAATGTGTTTGCTGGAAGTCTTTCGAAAAAAAAATTATCGGATCATTGATTTTGAAGATAATGACAGCATTTGTTTATTTTATTTATTTATTTATTTTACTCATTTATTTATACGGGATAAACCCCATTAGAGTGTAAAAATTTCACAGGAAAAAAGTACCAATATAAAAATGTAGAATATTAACCAGTACGCTACGGAATCACGGAATGTTTCTGCAGCACATAATTATATAACATTATAAAATACTATAGGATATAGAATTGAAATTAAACTTGTTACCACGATACACTTGTTACTACCTTATGTAAACAATTACCAACTTAAATTACTCAATGATTGTTTTAAACGACCATAAGAGACACCAAAAATACTGATGTTTTTGTCACTAACTTTAGGGTTCTTTCCAAGGGTGTATGTTTGCCATAATTTATATGATGGAAGGATATATGAAATAAATGGCTGTGTCTAAGATTCCTGTTCGGAACATGAATGTTGACAGATTCAAGTAATTTAGGATAAGTGATTAGTCCATTGAACAGTTTGAATGCATACCACAGATTTCCATGAATTTTTCTGGTTTGCATTAGTTTCAACCCATGTTCTTGTAATATATTCGAATAGTCATGGTGGTAGTCATGGTCATAGTCATGTAATATATTCGAATGGCATGTATTTACATTTAGAAATAAGTTATTTGCAACACATCATTGATTAACTTCATCTAGATCATCTAGAAGGAGAATTTGGTCATTGTAAGACTTTATCGTTCTGAAAAGCTTCAGGTCATCCGCAAACATTAAAAATTCACAGTTCTCAAAACGTCATCCTATGTTATTCACAGAAATATTGAATAACAGGGGTGAACAATGTGATCCTTGTGGCACTCCAGATAATACTAATATATCACTTGATTTGCATCCTCCAATTTTAACCTGTTGTGAACAACCAGCAAAAAACTACCAAACCAATTTACCAAATGTTCTGTAAAACCAAAATTTCCGATCTTCTTCAATGGAATATTGTGATTTATAATGTCAAATGCCTTGGAAAAGTCATCCATCTGACCTCTACCCCCCAAGACAT
>WOGP01009555.1:0-10682 GCA_015342065.1 Leptinotarsa undecemlineata | reverse complement strand
CTCGGGTTCTGGTCGGGCTATTAACGGGACACTGTAGACTCAACAAACATATGAACAACATCGGACTGGCAGACACATCCCTATGCAGGTTTTGCCAAGAGGATGATGAAACCTCCTTAATATTATGTTATTAACATAGAAGCTAATTCCTTGTAATTTAAGTTTTTTGTGTTTAGTAAAATTGTTATTTTCGTTTAATCTTTTTATTTTTTTCAGGGATTTCAAATCAATTTATATTATATCAGACAACGGAAGTCCGTACTGATGTAATTCACCACGAAACATTGTCAACCACCTTCAAACAAACAGTGGGTGGTGCCTTTCCCAGAAAATCGACTGTGGAGAGGGACGCAAATTGTTCAGCTAGTAGATTTCTATTGCTGTTGTTGCAATTGAACCATTCGCTTGTGTTAGTGGAAAAAGGAATATATGCATCCATGGATGATAGAATAACTTCAGTTATTTTAGAAGCATAACTTGATGGATCTTCAGAGCTAAAACAAACATCTAGCCAGGGGAAATTTTGAAAATGGTCTTGAAGATCCTCCCATTAAGCTGATCTGTAATGATAAACGTTGCGCGGCTTATATTGTTCCCCAACATTTTCTGGTAATTCACTCAACACTAGAATGAGTTTGTGGTAAGATCCTAATGGGAACGTAACGGAGACTGTGTAAATTTTTGAAATAGTTGTTAGGTATAAATCCAGAAGACTAGCATACTCTCCATTATGGTCAGGAATCCTGGTAGGCTCATTAATGATCTTAGTAAGTCCGCTGCTTATCGCAAAAGCCTCAGCTTCACGACCTCGTTCGTCGTTGATATTTGATTCGCGATTAGCAACCTTTTAAATTTTTCCTTGTTGATTCACTCCTCTCGAAGACATGTTCACATTTTCAGCTATTTAGTATGTTTAGTTTGTTGGTAGGAGGCATATAAATTAGAAGTGTTTTGCGATTTTCTGCTATCAAAAAAAAACAAACAATTTGCATTAAATTTGTGTAAAAAATGGAAGTAAGTGATCAAAAGCACTTGAATTATTGACAGCGGCATATGGTGATTGTACTCTGAATCACAAATTTTCTTACAAGTTGTACACGCATATCATAGATGTTTGAGAATATATATGTGAATAACAACGGACGCCCCGGAGAGAGTAAAGAAAATTGTTATATGGAATCATCGAGTCAATGTTAGAGAAGTTTCTGAGGATGTCAGCATATCTATTGACTCATGCCATGCAATTTTTTCGAAAATTTTGAGCATGAAGCGTGCGGCAGCGAAGTTTGTTCCAGAATTTCTGACATTTGATTTTCGCATAAACATCGCTCAGGAATTGTTGAAAAACGTCAATGGATATCCAGCTATTTTAAAAGGTTACAACTCATAACGTTCATGTGTATGTGGTTATGACATCGAAATCAAAGTCCAAACGTCCCAATGGAAGAGCTCAGGAGAGCCAAGACCAAAAAAAGCAAGTTCGATCAAATGTAAAGGTTATGCTTACACATACAGTTTTTTTCGATTACCATGTCATAGTGTATCAAGAGTTCTCACCACATGATTGTACGGTCAATATGGAGTATTATCTTGAAGTTATGCGCCGCTTGCGGAAAACAATACGAAGAAAACGTCCGGCATTGTGGAAAAACAATTCATGTTTTTTGCATCACGATAATGCACCTGCTCACTCCTCATTGCTGTTCTTAATTTTTCAGCCAAAAACAACACCGTAATCATACCTCAGCCACCGTATTCACCAGATTCGGTCCCCTGCAACAAGATTGAAGTGACTCATGAAAGGATGGTGTTTTCGACGATTGAGGAGATAAAAACCGAATCGAATCGATAGATGCTATAGCATCTATAGCATTTTATAATAGAATGGTTCACAGATTACTCAATTTTCCTCTTTCGATAGATATGTCAATAAAGAACTTAAGATCATTAAGCAAATTGCAGTAAATATCGGATTCAAAATTGAAATAATAGACAATATTCTTTCCAAAGAAGTCTACGCAAAAGCGATTTGAGACGGTTTTTTTATTGATAAGTCAGATAATCAAAATCAAAATTATAAAGCTTTGATATATTTTGAACAAATAACAGAAAAAGTGGCTTCATTTATAAATAAACGAGATATGAAAATTGCATATAGAACAGGTAATACGTTGGGAAAGTCAATTTAAAATGATGAAGACAAAACACCGACATTCGAGAAATCAGGAGTATATAAATTGAAGTGTAAAACGTGTCCCAAGGTATATATCAGTCAAACTGGCAGAACATTTATAAATCGTATCCAGGAACATAATATAAGTTATGTAGATAAGGAAACAAGTTCAATATATTCAAATCTTCTTTTAGAAGAAAATCATATCTTTAACGAAGATTTCGGAATTTTATACATAGAAAATTATGGCTCAAAGCTGAATCGGCATCATCTGGAAGCAATGGATATCAATAAACTTAAAAATTATAATTCTAATTCAAATGAATGATCAACTGGATTTGAATAAATCACCATTATTCAACTTGTTTTCTCAAAAACCTATGAAGTATTGTTATTGATGTATAATTGTTATAATATGCTTTAGGTAACCATAATTGAAGATGTATCTTAGATATATAAAAGTTGTATATTTTCAAGTAATTTGATTAATTTGATCGAGTGAGTACCTAAGTAAGTTGAGTTGGCTGTCCTCGTTGATTTTTCACTTCCTGAACCACTGTGCTTGCTGTTTATGGCGGGTGCATTGGCTTGGTATGTGGGAGTTGAGCAAACGGGCCATCGGATGCCGGCTTCCACATAGCCCCGCTCTACGGAATCTTCGAGATACTGGGCACCCTCTCGTCGTAGCATCGCCTTGTCAAGGTAATGCGGGGCTCTGCCGTGATTGATCTCCTTTCCCTAGCTGCTCGTGGGATTTTTATGGACAGAGTAAACTTAAAAATTATTTCTGACGCTGAGTCTATAGAGGAGATAGATGTCGAGCTTTCGACTTCAACTGACCTCTCTGTAAACTTAGATCAGGAGCGAGGAGATGGATGTCGAGTTTACGACTCCAACTGACCTCCCTGTAAATTTAGTACAGGAGCGAGAGCCTCTCAGCTTCCCAACTCCTGATTCAACAACTGAACCTCAAAGGTTTGGTGCAGCCAGGAAACGACTGAGTCGTCTCCTCAAGAGCGGGGTACCTTATAAAACCGCCTTGCACCAAATTCTTGAGCGGCGTATGCAGAATCTGTCTTAGGTGGGGGAACAAACCCCCCATGAGCAGGCTAGCAAATGTTTGCGCTCAAGTGATGATTCACCAAAACCAGAGGCGAGAAAGCCCTGCATGGCTGAAGCCCTGCATGGCTGAATCTAAGGCATCGTCAGGTTTAGCTGACATGCAAAAACCCTCAAATGGGAAGGTTGTCGTGGGTATCAAAGTGGGAATCTTGCAACTTGACTATCCGACTACCTCATTAACAGAGCCCCGCTGGGGACCGAATCAGGTGAATCGGCGAGCCGTACTCTTACCATCTGACCTGAAAGAATACTCACCATAGAAACTAATCGGCTTCGTTAAGAAACTGGGTTCACTTGGCCGAATGTGAATAGGTGTGAGCCACAATGAACCCTTGCGGCTTGCGGTGGAGGTTCGAATAGACCCACTCACTTTGGACCTAACCTAACCGAACCTAAGTAAGCAGTCTCAATTGTGATTGAGGTACGTAGCGTTGGCTTTATTAATTTCAGAGTAAGAATCAACTTACAGTACTTAATTGACTACTTGTGAAACATGTGATATATTTCTCTAAAGTTTGTGGAGATCAAATCGTAAGGTATATGTTATGATATTAGTAATGATTTTCATCAAGTAACGACCGAATCAATCAGAAAATGAAGTCAGTTTTTAGTAGTAATATATCCACAACAAAAACACCGATTCCCTCATTCCCAAATGAGGGCACGTGGAAATTAGCTATACCAGAACAAAATACTATCTCTAGGCGGAATTTCGCTAACCAAACAAAGTGTCTTCATCAAGAAATGGTTGTGAATTGTAGCGAAATGCGCGTCGAAAAAATATTTTCGTTCTGTTGAGGAGTGATTTTGATAGTTTCATTTTGAGTCAGCGGTTCCGATTTTTCCAATCAACCTGAGGATTATGACATATTTCCATTATTGCTGGAATCGAAACCTTTCGAATCGACCTGTAAGACATATAATTGTGAAATGAATACGTAAGTTGATACTACTGGCTACGAGTAACAGTAATTTCAAAATAGCTAGCACCTGTATGTAAAATATTTTCTTTTCCTATCCAATTCCAACGTCATTAACATTATTTTTATATCTTTGTTAGCAAATGGAGAAATGTGCTGGTCATTACTGTTCTGCCACTATAATTATGTAAATTAGAATGAACGTTGAGAGATGCATCATATTGTTAGTACCTCGTTGTCACATCAAACTGTGAGACATAAATATTCATTCATGAGATATCATTTCCATGGGGGTATGCCGATATTACATATATACATACACAAAAGAATTAATACTTTTTCTATCGCAGCTGTCAATTCAAAGAATGATGATGTTTTGTGAATTTCATCAATATTGTTAACATCGCCAATGAAATTGAAATTGATTTGGATTTCTACAAGAAGGTTAAATTAATAAATTAATTTGATATACCGATATCCGATATTTGATTTTTGAAAACTGTAATTATCCAAAACATTCATCTGCTGAGATTGCTCTTCAGAGGTAAATGGTGATCTGAGAAGTTTCCTACCTAACAAAGATACAAGACATTTTCTCGTTTTTTAATTTTTCTTGGCGTTTTTCTCTGTAAAATGATTGTTCACGAAATTGATTGATTGCCTCCGAGCGCAATTTTTAGATTAAAATCCAAAATGAAGTGTCTAAGGCTAGATCTGGTGAATGAGGTGGATTTTTAAGCAGTTCGAAAAGTAATTCGTAGATTTTCACCATGGCAACCACGGAAGTGTGAGACGATGTGTTGTCTTTCTCCCTTTTTCCGCAAGTTCTTCTTTCAGCTTGCCAGGTAATGATGCGAAGTATACTCTTGAAATAGTTTTTCCTTTTTGAATATCTTCCTGGAGGTATTTCAACTGATTATCATCAGTTGAAATATCCCAATGACCATCCCAAAAAAAAACAGAAGTCATCACTTTCCCAGCCAATAAAACAGTTTTTGCATATTTGGAGCCGGCTGCCCCTTTGCAGTCCATTGTTTGGACTGTATTTTTGTTTCGTACCTATAACGATGTATCCAACTTTCATCTAAAGTAACAGAGCGCTGGAAATGTTAATTCGAATACTTCTTTGGTCTGACGTGAGCAAACGCGGCACCAATCTCCCGGACAGCTTTCTTATGTCTAAACGTTGATTTCATATGTGACAAATACGTTTTTTCGACATGTTCATAACCTCTGCTATCTCTCTCACTTTTTGGCGGTCGTCTACCGCTATTTGGTGAACTTTGGTGGTAGTTGTAGTTTTTAGACGTTCCAAACGTTCATCGTCTTTGAAGCTCTTACGGCTACGTTCAAATTCAGTTGTTAAAAATTTCACTGTGGTAAATGATAATGCAGAGTCCCTATACACAAAATTCAACCCATCTTTGATTTGTGTGGGTGTATTGCCTTTCAAAAACAAATATTCAATGACAGCTCGATACTAGATTTTGTCCATTTTAATAAAAACACTCACTCACGTTTGTTATATAAGAACTGCGTAGTCAAAAGGGCTGAAACTTACAACGAAATTCACAAGTGATTTAATGAGTACTACTATCTTCATGTTGGGGTCGAAATCTTTCCAGACCGCCCCCGTAAAATGGAGTCCATGTGCTCGTAACGAAGTGTGACTCAGTCACAGTATAGCTGCATTCTACTGTGACTCAGTCACTTGAAGACGTGAAGTTGATT
Organism: Leptinotarsa undecemlineata; assembly: GCA_015342065.1. Classification (NCBI taxonomy): domain Eukaryota; kingdom Metazoa; phylum Arthropoda; class Insecta; order Coleoptera; family Chrysomelidae; genus Leptinotarsa; species Leptinotarsa undecemlineata. The sequence goes on along the minus strand of WOGP01009555.1, from coordinate 4,736 downwards.
GAAAACCAGTTTTCACGTAAGACGATTAGATATTTGATATAAAAACGTTTGAAAGCAATGTTTGATTTATATAATTCCCAATTTATGTTATGAATCCCTTATCGAAAGGTCAAAGTTCAAGATGTAACATTCCTGATTAGTCATTTTTCACACATAGAGTCCACAATACTTATTGAAAATGAACATTTAATAACATGCAAAACACACTTTTTCAAACGGAACCCCTCTATTCTCATTATATCATCGCAATCAAAGTTAAAAATAATCGTGACTTTCATTAATATTCCCCATACCTACATTGCTTTTTTAAATTTCCTTTGTATTCTATGGCGAGAAGGAATTCGCGTATCTGAATCGAAGTTGACTGTGCAAAAAATTATGTCTGATATGCAACATGCAGGCATGTTGACAGATCTAACTGTGTCTACAATTGGACACTTCAAGACCTACGCGATTTTAGAATTAATGGATAGGAAAAAAACTCTGTAATGTACTGTGGAAAGAACGGTTATCGGGCGTATTAATTTTACGATACAGATAAATAATCTGTTCAAATTGGACAGTTCTACCAAAATAGCAGGTTATGCCGTAGACAGCGTTATTTTACAGTAGCTTCAACATCTTGAGCGATCATCAATATAGCCTTCTATTGAATGCCACCCATATTTGGAATAACGCAATCAAGATATGTCCAAGGCCTTTGACCGTGTGTGGCATGAGGGTTTACTGGTCAAACTTTGATGCTTGATGGCTTGTCGGATAATTTCTGTGTATGAAAGAAATTTCCCTGCAAGTGGCCATCGATGGATATCTCTAGAATACTTTCACCATCAACGCTGGTGTTCCCCAGGGATCCATATTGTCTCCAACCCTCTTTTTATTGTATGTATATCAACGACTTATTGGAAAAAACCAAGAATCCAATATATTGCTTTGCTGACGACAACACACTTGTCTCGCCATTCCATTTGGATTCCAGGGCATCGGCTACAGAGGCACATATTCACCGGCAGCAGGAGGTTGCATATCTCCAAACCGGATATTATAATGTCAGGTTAGACAATATCGCTTTCTGCTTCGATAAGTTTGTTGGGGGTTAAAATGGACACCAATATGTCTTGGCATAATCATATCGCTGGAATTGCAAAGGCTATTTCTCACAATCTTGGAACACTGTTCCGAACCAGAAAACTGTACACAACTCAGCAACTTTTGATGCTTTATAAAGTGCAGTTTTGTTCTCATGTATGGAGCTCTGCCCCCAAACATACCCTGAAATTGATGGATTTCATCCATCATCTGCCTGATTGGAGATCCGATCATCACTTGCAATCTTGATAGCCTGGAACATCGAAGAAAGGTTGGGGATTTGTCTCTTTTCTATAGATACTTTCACGAGAGGTGTTCAGTGACTTGACACATTTGATTCTACCAAGAGCGGTATATATCAGAAATACGTGACGGACTGTGGCTGCTCATCGTTTTGAGGTTCAACTCAGTACACCTTGAACTTCAATGTTTAAGAACTCTTTTATCTGGAGAACTGCGTTTATATGGTTTCCAAATGGATTCAAATCCAATGTGAATCGATACTTTTGCACAGGCACCGCCTTAAGGATTTTTCAGTAGTGCTTGTGTTTTGAGCACCAACTGCTCAGATTTGAAAAGTATGGACGAGTTTATTTTCCAACAATTTTCAATTATTTGAGCAACAGATCCTGTAATCTATATCGATAACAAATTACGACGTTGAAAAAAAGATAAATCTGTTTCGTATAGACATTTTGCTCTAAAATATTAGGTTGTTACAAAAGTTTCTTCCGTTTTTGTGTCTCCTTCAAACTGTGATATCTCGGTGAACACGTAGTCAATAACAGTAAATCTTTAAAGCCCGAATAGGCCGAAGCTGTGAAACAAGTCAGTTTCAATAAAAATATACTTACTTATCGTTAATAAAGTTTATATTTGCGCTAGTTGAATAAGGTACTTACTCCTTTCCACCTTCTATTTGTAAAATGTTTCATTCCATATCCTTTCACTCCACGATTTCAAAATATGAAAATCAGTTTTATATACGAGGTCTGCTCAAAAAGTAACGTGAACTTTCCTTTTTTCTCAAAAAATATTTATTTATCCATCAGTTTCAAAGTAGTCCTCCTCAGATGTAATACAATTGTGCCGGCGTTTTTTCCAATTCTCAAACCAGTTTTTATTTGCAGTTTCTGCATGGGCATGATAACGGTGTTGTTTTTGGCCAACGAACACGCAGTGTCAAGTGATGCTAAAGCCATGAATTATTTTTCCACAACACCGGAAGTTTTATTCGTATTGCTTCTCGAAAACGGTGCAAAACTTCGAAATAATTCTCCTTATTTGACGTACGGCCATGTAACAACAACTCCTGATGAAATACGCCTCGGTAATAGGAGAGCTCTGCAGAGCTCTTCAATTGGGACGATTACACTTTGGTTTCGATAGCATAACTATATATTCATGATTTGTCATGAGTTATAACCCTTTCAAGCGAATGTGTATCACCGTTGACTTCATTCAACAACTTTTGAGCGACATTTTTTTTGGTCAAATTTTACCAATTTTGGATCAAACTTCGCTGCCACATGCTTCATGCCTAAAATTTCCGAATAAATTGCGTGTCATGAGCCAACCAATATGCTGAAACTTTTGTAATAGGGATTCGACAACTCTCCATAACAATTTTCTTCACTTTCTCAATATTTTCATCGGTTTTTGATGTCCAGGCCAAGCGTCGTCATTCACATCTTCTCGAACTTCTGTGAAAAGCTTGTACCACTTGTAAACATTTTTTTGACTCAGAGTACAATCATCGCATGCCAACGTCAACATTTCAAGTATTTCTGAGCAATCAACTCAACACACACACGCAAAACACTTCTAACTTTTATGCCTCTCATCAACAAACTAAACATCAACGTACTTAACAGCTGAAAATGTGAACTTGTGTTCGAAACGAGTGTACCAACGTAAAAAGTCGATAATCGTACAATCACCTTATTTTTTGAAAAGAGCTCGTACACGTTACTTTGAATTAAACTCAATTATACGGAGCATAAATATATGACATTTTTCACTATTCATAACGTGTAATTACGATATTAAATAATTATCCCCCCCTCACATAATATCCAAAATTTAGCCTTCTCGGTTCACATACATCTCCAAATGTATATAATTACTAGATCAATAACACATCTAGGTGAAGGGACCCAACACAAAATACAAAATGAAAGTGATAGAACAAATAGATCGTTTGCTTGTAAAATCCTATAACCATAAAATTTCTATTGGTAGCAGCGTATCTCATAATCTACCTCGGAAACTCATATTCTATTATGAGGATTAATTGCCGGCTAAGGAGTTATCATAAGCCAAAAGTCTAGGTGAGCCTGAGGTGACCTTTACAGTAGATTTCAACGATAAATCCGGCACCATCGCGTGCGTCCTCGTTAGTTCGTTGCTAAGGAAACAGCATCTAATGCGATAATAATTATTCAGTTCAGTTGTTGAACGGTGTTTGATTGCACGTTGCGTTTCATCATTTTGAATGAGATGACATCTGAACATATGAGTAGAACCGCAATTACGGCTCACTAGAGCACTAGTTCGGAGAACAAAGAACTATCAACGGAGGACAACGCCTCTACCAATTTATTCGTTGAGAATTTCGTATTTGATAGAAAAATTTCGATGGAGCGGCGCTATTGTATTATTTAACATGACAATCAAAGTGTCTTTGACCTCTTCGACGGTCGGTGTTAATAGTCGCGTCAATTAATATGTAAAACAGCAATCTTCAGAAGTCTGAAAACAGCTTCGATTTTGATCATTTGGTAAATAGTGGGAATGAGGAATTCGGCAGAAGATTTTGAAGCAATTTCAGTTTGTGTTTATTTGCACGACACGATTTCTAGGTCAAAACGCAGCGCTTTCCCTTCATTAGGAAATTATGTTCCTTCAAACATCAAAAGAATTTCGTGATCTAACTTCTTTTTTGTACCAAAAAACCTCGGAATACATATGACTTTCCTGTACACGTTATTTTACATTGCTGTATACATTTTTCGCACAAATTCATCTTATTCCATGGAAAAATGTATTTTTTGTCAGCGCTGATAGTTTATTGTGCAATTGACAAATTTGAGGTTAAAAATTTACGTTGGTGCGCCTGTCTCGCTCGAATATTACAAACTCGAATGAGACTAAAATTAATTCAATTGTTTTTCGACTCTCCATTCTAACAATGAATCATTGAGATTAAAGAAAGAAAAGTTAGCTGCTGGTTGTACTCCATTTTATGAGCCGAGTTAGTACTTTTGATTTTCAGTTACGGTTTCCATAGCTGTATGTAACTGATTTTTGATAAATTTTACTGATGAAGCAACATCAGAAAGGGAAATACAAATAATGCTTCTTTCTCCAATGTTAGGTGGAAGTGGAAAAATGCCCTATTGAGTAGAGAATTGAGTCAAGTTATTGAAAAGCAACAAAACTTGTTATCTGAATATGGCGTCGAAAAACGATTGAATTATTTTAATACCAGTCGAATTTGTAATATTCGAGCGAAGCAGTCGTACCAACGTAGATTTTTAACCTCAAATGTGTCAATTGACCATATAGACCAGTGGTCGCCAACCTCTTCAATGTGTTGAGCTACTTTGTTAATTTTGGAATAAACAGCGAGCTACCCACACGGAAGC
>WOGP01009554.1:0-10682 GCA_015342065.1 Leptinotarsa undecemlineata | reverse complement strand
TGACCATCATGATCGAGCTCTATGTCGTTTTGTAATTTTTTTTTATTCAGACGTGTATTAACAATATTCCAGATCGTCTTATTTTTATCACTCGATTTTTTATCACTCGATAAGTGATAATGATAGAGCCTATGTGGAATTTTTTGATAATAATAATCAAAGTTTGTTACGATATCTTTATTTTCACATCAGTCAAAACAATAATGCAATTGAACCAATGAACGTTCATTGATTCATGAGTTGTGATGTTCAGAGAATTTCAGACACATCACGAATTGGCGGCATCCTTTCCTTCTCAAAAGTCGCTCCACCAAATACGTATTGGGATCTTCTATTTTATTCAATTTCATTTCTTAAAAGTGACCTTTGATCGGCTGCCCACTCACATCGCATAAGTTATAGGATCTGTATTGATGTTTACAACTTTAAAAAGTTTGGTTGTGAATATTGCTGTATACCCTTAAGCGAATACTTTTTCATACTTACTGATTCACACCATATCACCAATTTCGAATTGACTTTCTCCACTTTTTCCATACTGTCTCTCGGATTTTGCATGAACTGCCAATTTTGTGGATGGTTTTACCTCTACAGGCTTTATGCCGATAGTGCGATGAACTTTATGTTTATAATGACTGCTAAGTTTAAAAGAAATATTCAAATACCTGAAATGGTTGATGTAAAAAATTGTCTATGAAGCCAACTTTTCAATGTCCTGATAACTTGTTCCGCAATTGGAGCTTTTTTGTGCTGAATGTTGAGTAATGGTGCTGCCTAATCAACGATGAAAATTTTGAATCATAAAAGTCGGTACCGTGATCAAAATGTCAGTTCCTGTGAGATGGGTGAAGGATTTGTTTAATCATACTCATTGTTAAGGTCTGTGTTTTTGTGACGCACTGTTTGAAACTTTTGGTATGCCAATGTATATTACTGAAGTTTTTTCCCAACACGTAACCGTTACTTCAACACCTCGATACGAGTCTTGATTACCAAGTGATAATCTTCGAGAGGAAGATGAAGCAGTTTATTCTGCCTTTTGAAGATATTCACTTGGTGATCGAAACACATGTTGAGGTGTGGAAATAACGGTTTGGTGTTGAGAAAAAACTCCAGTAATATTCCAAGTATATGTTATTGATTATGTTGATCAGTGTTGAAATTTTCAACGGTTGATACGGTGATAACGTCCATATTGGTGGTTATGATGATCCGTGTTGGTGGTTATGATAATCGTTGATGGAAGATTAATTGATTGAGTTGGTTTGAGTTATTGGTTATATCAACAAAACAGCACCGTCTGAACACGCTCTCGACGTCTTGCATTCGTAGTCAATCAGTTATAGACAATAGGATCCCACAGTAGGTCACCTGCTGCACACATTCGGTACTTAAAATCTTGTAATTTTTATGATTTTGGACTATATTGAAGGGTATGTTTGTGAAGTAGTGTATCTGAGAAAGGATTTCATATACGGAATAATCAATAAGAATATAATCAACTCGAACATGTGAACATAAATATTCATGTTCCATCGACCATGAGCACAAAGCATTCATATACACAAGTATATACGAGTGAAACCGCTATAGACAACTTCCGCAACTATGAAGCATGAGTGCCTGCTCAGCTAGCAGGTGTAAAATGTCAACCTTTAGGTGAATGGCAGAATGTCTCGATGTTAAAATGACCTTCAGGAGATCATTGTGCATCCTCCCACCACTGGTTCTTATTGCGGACTGAACGCTTTGATTAACTGATCTTATAAAGGCACAATCCTCTTGACACTCCAATCCCAGGTTAATCTATAAGGGTTCACTCAAGATCACTTAGACTCAAGGTCATGTATCAAATATAAATTCGATTGTCATTGTCGAATTCCGCGTTTAAGAACGTATGATGTACTCATAGTTCAAGGTCCTTTAAGGCATATAATGCCATATGAGGTGAAGATAGGTCAAGGTCGTGTGACGTCTATCAAAGTCGAAATCAAATGGTGGGGGAAAGATTTAGAATCGGTATAAATCAACTACACACCTCTTCACTTGTTATACTTTTTAACTTCACATCCTTACTTCAGCCAGTATGCTGGGGCCACTGCAGTTTTGAGACTATAATTTTTGGGACGTTCATTTAATATATGTTCGTTTTGTTTTGGAGTCGAATTGTGTTATGTCTGTAAGCCTTGTATGGGCAAATGACTAAATTGAAGACATAATGCATCATTGAAGTTTCTGCAGGTAATTAAGAAAAATCAATAATTCCCATATTCAATAAATATTATTTCAAAATATCTACACAAATTTGGAAGCTTTTCTTAAAACCATATAATTTAATTAACATATTTCATTGATTTAACTGTTCTACAATTACGTTGGACTTTACAGTTACGATTATATAAATGAACCATGTGTTAGATGAATAAATCAAGAATGCTATAAACGCAAAATCCGAAAGTTGTCGTCTTGTTAGCAGAAACTTTCAGAAGTATTTTTTCAAGAGTGCCACCATTTCCGTTTTTGCCGCTTCCGTTTTCTGAATGAAGAACCTGCAAATGAATTCTCAAAAAATTGTGCATGGAAAATATTACGCTGTATGCCACACTCAACTGGATTCACCTCAGTCGTGGTAACGTTGTTTCTGAAAGATGCACATTGTCTCAATATTATAATATACACTACAACTATAAAACAAGTATTTTTTCATCTTCGAAACGAAAGTAAAATATATTGTTGGAATATACATATACCCATATTGTTGGAAAACATACCCAATAAAAAATTCTACGGTATTAGTCATATCCATCAGATACCACTAACCATTATGAAGTTATCCTCTAAAAATTGAATGAAAAAGATAGTGAAAAGAGAAATGAAAATTTCCATGTTTTTTACCACTCTTAATTCTAACTAACGTTACTGCAGTTTCGTCTTATATGGAAATTTTCAAACATATACAATAAACTTTTTATTTATTGTAGTTTATTGTATAAGTTTGAAAATGTCCATATAGGATGAAACTGCAGTAACGTTAGTTACAATTGAAAGTGGTAAAAAACATAGACATTTTCTTTTCTCTTTTCATTATGATCTCCTACTACGTAGTAACAGCTACATCCATCAATTTATTGAAAAAGATAGTATTATCAACGAGCCAAGTACTATCTAGAGTATCGATGTATCTCTCAAAAACATCATTAGCACTGGAATGTAATTCTGCAACTTAATCTCGCCAGTCATCACCGAGAAATAACACCGTGAATATCAAAATTTTAAACAAACCTTTCAGTCAGTATACTTTCATTTTATTTATTCTGTTTGTTTACTTATTTTCCAATCTTTATGTTATTCTTTCTTTTTTTCATTTGCTCTATCTCAGTGATTCCCAAAGTGGTTCAAATGGATCGACAGAGTTCCACGAAAGACTCGACGGGGGTCTGCGTTGGCTTGACCAAACAATAAGAGTTTACAATTCGTAAGCAGGGGTCAGGTTTCGATAGAGAAGAAATAAAATTTTTATTTGCCTACCTATCAATATGGCAGATAATATTTTATGAAGCTCATCAACTGTAGCATGTTAAAACTTGCCAATTCCATATTCAGTGCGTGTCGAGACTTATAAAGCGCCGCCGCCCGCAACGCTTGTTCAGACGTGCAAAGGAAACTAGATGCAACTTGTGTCTACTTGGAATCTTGCATGAAGTTTTTTGATTCTTTCCCGATATAAATATTAATATTTCACCGAATGGGTAGTTTTCTAAATGAAATAAGTGAAAGTTGCTTGATTTCTTGTACTCTCAATAGATGCCGAAAAATAAAGTTGGATAGTATCACTTTCATTAATTAAATAATTAACCAGCCATTTCTCGCTTCTTATTCGAAAATTGTTAATTCGTGGTTGGAACGCAGCCGCAACGCAAATTTCCATAGTTAGATCTAATCTTCACATTTTTTGTCAATTTTTGGGAATATAGTATAGCTGCAGGGGATTCACTGGAACCAGCAAAGGTTTGAAACTGATCTATGATAAAAAAAGTTTGGGAACCTCTGCTCAAGCTGCTATCAGCAATACGAGTTCACGATAAAATATTCCTCTAAAAACTATGTCCTGCTTTTTCCACTATTGTAAGCATTCACTTTTGAAAATTGTATTTCAAAATCTATAAAAAATTGAAATTTCTCAAAAATTGTGAATAATTAAAAAAACATCGAAGTTTGAAATCCATTTCATTTGAATACTATGACTACTAACTAATAAAAACTTTCGTTTTGAATACCATAATAGCATGACATACACTCCTATACAGCTTGTAGCTAAAATCAATCAAAAAAAGAGTTTTAGGAGATACTGTAGAAACGGTTCATTCATTTTCATAGTCATTGATAATAAATAAGTTGATTCCTGAATGCAGGCAATTTGCTTACTGGCAAATTATAACTCAATATATTGCACAATTTTTATATCCCGCGACTACGATTACATAAATGAACCATGTGTGAATACTGTGAATTCAATTTTTTTGTGCTATTTCATAATTCCAACAAACGATTTCTACCAAGCCGTAAAAAATCCACACTCTATTTTAAGAGACTGCTGCTTCTTTCTGACCCTATCATTATTATTTATAGGTAACTTACTAGTGCATGTACTGCTATAATGCATTATGGAGTCCTACGAGTACTTTGGCTTCAAAAAACATGATCTAATGAGTAAAATTGAACATAATTAGACACGGTACAATGCGATTGAATGAGTTAGTGACACTTCAACGCTATATTTCGTGATGGTATTGTACATCTTTAAATCTGTGTCACCGTCTCAACCTACTAACTCGTTTTAAAACGTAACTGTTTTTCCTCTGCTCCTCGAAGAAGTTGAATGCCATTTGAGTATGTCGCTGTCAAGAGAAGAATGCGACAAATGCTGAAGAATAAAACAGCTCAGAGCTGAAGTGAATATGTGAAAAAAGTGCATTTTTAATTGTTGATTCCTTTTATATCCTTCAAAGATAAGTAAGTAATACTAAAACGGCCGAAGTAGTTGAACAGTACTTTGGCTTTAATTATTCAATCAAGATTACAATCATACCGGATGATACATGGCTTCGAATGCGAAATTAAAAAATATTTCACCTGTTATCTATGTATTTTTGTTTTCACGGTGGCATTACTTTCATGGCTGTAACTCCAAACCCTCGACGGGGGTGGTATCCAACTTCATTTTTATTCATGTTGTGAAATATATTTTGAAAGGACATTGAATTCACTTCAAAAGTGTGTGAACTGTGGGTTCCTAAAAAATTCAAATCAATTTTATTGATTAGTAGGTGTTCTCTTAGTACACTCTCAGCACTCGGTATATCTTTTGAGGATTCATAGTCAATTGAATACATTTTCTTCTCCACAACAAAATCATTGGTATATAAATCGGGTGATCTTGCGGCACATTCGAAAGCACTCCTCCTTCCAATCAATCAAATCCGAAAACTGGTGATGCATATTGGGGAGGGGTCCGGTCTTGCTGAAATATCGGATTTTTTTAAGATGAAGTTAGTGGTTTTCCGTTAGGTTCCATAGTATCTGAGTACTCAATGTAGTGTTCATAGTAAGTTGACACATAATTACTCTTTTATTGACTTATTTCTCTAAGGATTATTTGGTTTTTTTTGTGCTACCAAACCATTTTTGACAGAATTTTGATACTAATTCTACGGTGCACCCATGTCCTTTTTCTGAACATTGATATTTCATAAAATATAATTCCATAGTGTCCACTCCTCAGTAGAACAAACATATTTTTTCATTATGTCCAAGAAAACCAAAGAACTATCTAAATCATATACTTTACTGAAAATAAAGTCGAATTGTCGGCTGATATTTGCCAATTCAAAATTTTTTTTTTCACAAACGAGCGACTCGTAGGTCGAATCCTGAAAACATTTAGGATGAAAGTCGCTCCTGTTAAGGAGTTAAATTCATGGTGTTAGACTCAACGTGTCAATAAGTTCCACTAGAAATACACGCATAAGGCTGAGATTTTTTTAAATCTCAACTCAGAAAGCCGCAAACCTTGCTGGACTGTTTTGATGTACCACCCTTCATTAAATGTCGCCCCTCTTGTCCTCTTTTCCAACTAATGTTTATCGATATATTAATATAAACTACACCCAAATCAGTTAATCCGTTTTTGAAATCAGTCCTAAACACACAGATAAATCTTTGTGTTTTGGATTCTGTTGCGTCAATGAAAATCATCAATAACAGTGTTAATGAAATGTTTTCCGTGTCGGACAGCGACCAGATACAGCTTCTTTACATGAACTGATTTTGTTGATCATTCAAAAATTGTCATTTCGCTAGATAACTGATCTCAAAGTTTTCAGAAATTCACTCACAAGTGTACTATTTTGGATCGTACAGGAAACAGATAAAAAAATATAGAATAATATTCAATCAATAATTTTGCTAAACAACAATGAATATTTCATAATAATTTTTTGTATTGTTCAATACAAGATAAAATAGAAGTTTATTCATCATAATTATCAAATAATAATAATAATTAACAAAAAATATCATTCAGTGGATGTTCAGTAATTGCCACAATCAGTGAGTTTCATGAAATGATCCACTTTTCAATAACAACTATATTATTACTGAGAATCTGATGCCAATTCTAGAAGTTCAGTTGAAATTAATGTAAGGAAATTAATGTTTTACATGACATTTCTTATGGAAAGCTTTTCTCAACTAATATATCGTCAACTTGACCATCCTGATTACTTTATAATGGAGCCAAATCTGTTAACATATTGCTGTATTTCAGTTGCCAACTGTATGATTTGGAAAATAAAAAAATCTATATTTGTTTTTGTAAAATATAATGAATGCACCTTAGTAGCCGAAAGTTGCCGGAAGAATCTAGTGAATCAAACACTTCCCATGAAACTATCTGCAGGGCGGTCCTAAGAAAATTCTAACCCATAACCCAAATAGAAAATTAATGCAATCAGCGAAATCGAGTTCCCTGATATTGTTAGGTCGGTTTCACTATACGAGTATATCACCTTCTAGAGAAATTGTACCTGTTTTTATCAGCACTTCTATATCTGCTATAGATTCCATCCAGGATTTCATTGAGATCTTCGGACAAATGAATAGAAGAGAAGTATGATGTCGTTAGTGTAACAATGTATTGGATTTCTAGTCTTCTCCCAAAAATAGTTGATTTTTAATGGAAAAGGGTTGACGGCAATATGGAATTAGAAAAATCAGTCTGAATGGTAGAAAAAAGTAACTGAGAGAGAATAAGAAAATGAATATTTCGAAATAAATTTCGGAATATCAATCACTCCCAACTACCTATACAGTAGGGTCTGGTAAACGTTTGTCGGAAACAACTATATCCGACAGACATTTATGCAAAATTCCTCACAGTGGCTAGCCGAGGAAGTAGTTGTTTCCCGACAGACGTTTACCAGACGCTGCTGTGTAGGTAGTTGGGAGAGATTAATATTTTGAAATTCATTCTTCAAGGAAGATGCCATCGCCCTTACTTACTCAGTCTTGTTCTTTAAGGATAGTAGAGTCCAGTAATGCACTTACGGTGTAACCTAGCAACAATGCGTTGTGTTAACGATACTCGCGCATAATGTTTAATCCTAATATAAAGGCCGATTAGGCAGGAATATTTGTGAGTTAGGTACTTGAACTAGTGATTACGAAATTTATTTGCAATTTGGAATTATGTTGTTATTTTATTGTAATATCTTCATATTTACTTTACAGCAAAACATCAAATATTTTCTTTTCAAATGGCTGCCTAAAATTACGATTGAAAAAGGCTTTGGCAAAATCACCAAACGTTTTTTGAAAAAGTCATAAAGAAACCGTGAATCAAATCCTATTTTTGAAAACTATTTTACCCAGTTTCTTGTTGAAATGAGTATATTTTTTGTGAAAGGAGTTGTGATGGACTGATACATAAAATAACGATTCGAAAAAGGTCTCGGCAAAATCAACATTCTATTTAGGCGAATTTGATAAACACCTCAAAATTCATGTTATTGTATCTAGTTTCTTGTTGAAGTTTGTATATTTTGTGTGAGAAGGGATAGTAAAGAACTAATACCTCTTTGTTGAAAACGTAGTTGCTGGATGTTTAAATTAAGGCGAAAACAAGACAAGATATCAAAGTTAACTCACAATTCAATTGCATTATAATCAGTTTATCATTTTTGTTCTAGGTTTTATGAAAATGTTTTCTCTAACAGACAATACATTCCTCGTTTTGTTAGGAGTTGGATTCTTTCTTGTGTACATATATTTCAAAAGAGCCTTCACCTACTGGCGCAAAATGGAAGTACCACAGCTTGATCCCACATTTCCTTTCGGAGACATGGCCTCAGTGATTTTCCGAAAACAAAATATGGGTGATAAAATAAAAGAAATATACGACAAGATGAAAGGTCAGCGGTATGCAGGACTATACTTTTTTAGCAGGAAGGCGTTTTTACCACTGGATCCAATCATCATTAAAGATATACTCAACAAAGATTTTCAGCATTTCCATGATAGGGGAATTTATTATGATGAAGAAAACGATCCGTTGAGTGCACATCTCTTCTCCATAGCAGGTAATTTTAGTATTTTGTCACAATCCTGTAGTGTAACACCTTATCTACAAAAGAAAAAACGTCAATAACTCTCAAGTGAAACTTGAGAGTTATTGACGTCTTGACTTTAATGAAACGAATGAAAATACTTTCGTTTAAATACCAGTAGTTATTTTATTTTCACGACCGGTTTTGGGTTTCATCCCATAACTATGTATACAAAGTAATTAACACATTAGAAATCTAAAAACGTGTTAAGTTATAAGGAGTTTGTAGGTAGTTTGGATGGGAAGGTAACCGAATAAACAGAGGTGCCAACTATAAAAATTCAACACTAGAGATTATAGAAATTACCGAGGTTGTCAAACTTATAAATTCAAAAGTGGAGACCTACATAAATCGAGTTAATCGTTTAGGGGTATATATTTCGGATTTCAAATTTATTAATTAATTTCCATGGCTTCCAACGAATTAAAATTATTAATAAATCAAATAAAAATCCGAAATATATAACCCTAAACGGGCATTTCGATTTATTTAATTCTCTACTCTTAAATTTATCAGTTTGACAACCCCGGTAATTTCTATAAACTTCAGTAATGGATTTTTTTATAGTTGGCACTACTATTGATTTAATCACCTCCCCATTCACCTTACCTACAAATACGTATTCAGATTTCAAATGTACTAGTTACTTTTTACACTTGATAATAGAACGAAGGTGTTTTCATTCATTCCATGAATTTCTACAAAAAGAACAAGTCATCAATTACAGAAAATTTTGTAGATGTGGATTATCCAGGAATATTTTTTCTATTTTATAACAGTGAAAAGCAATAAATGCTCATTAGAAACGCAGAACGCTAGAGTAATCCAACAAAATTTTGTGATGATTTGATTTGTCACAGCTGGTATAGAGGGACAACCCTATTTTCATATGGCAAGCGGGTCCCTACCAAAAAGTTTGATGAGCGTTTAAGCCGTTTCATACCTGTTGTGGCGTCCGCTTGGGCATTTATTCAAAAATACTTTTCAAAAAATATATTTATTATTGTTATTAAATTTTTATTGGAACTATTTGCATAATAATGAGTAGAAATGCTTATTGAAGAATATATTTAGTATAAGAAAAAATTGAGGTGTGATATCATCAGGTAAAGCCGATGAATCTTCGTCAAATCTGTTTATAAAATCTGTCAAATTTGTTTTTCCGTTAACCAGCTGTCGCACCCTTACGAACGACAACCCTCAGAAGTTGAAACGTATACCAGCTAAGGATTACCGAGGTCTTACCTTTCAAAGTGTGATTCCTAGCACGGGTTGGACTATAGCAAGTGAAAATCGATGATTCTTCAACTGAATGGTTTAATTTCGTATATGTCCAATACGATAATCTTTTATCTCATATGTCCTGTCCTGTCGACTATAGACAGACTCCTGTCTGTGACCGAATAAACGTATTTGTCTCCATTCTCATCACACTCGTATTCCTTTTTAAAATAAATTTTTATTATGTTTTGGACCAATAATTCAAGTAAATACAAACTATCCCGAAATATCATAATTTTCTGTAAAATTAACGTTGACCTACAGTTTCATGAATATTCAATCAAAAGACTTTCGTTCTAGCGATTTGTACTAAACACGATATAAAATTTCGTGACTTTAAACATTATAAGACTAATGCAACATGTCGAAAAGAAAATAGGTGTTCAAACGTATCATTGTTTTTTTACATAATTTTAATAATTTTTTGATTCAATATTTTTGACCCTCGGGTCGAATGATAATCTCAAAGACTGTAATGTTCATTTCTTGTTATTTTGAAATTGGAAACTTTCACGTTATTGGTATTTATTTATGATGGGTATATCTGCAATTCAACCCTCAATAAAAGGCATATCTATACTCCTATTGTTAACTTTCTCAAGATCGTTTATTTTATTTCTTCATAGCTATATTAGTGGGGTTAAAATACCGATATTTCTAAAGATAGGAATTTCCGTGTTAGGAATCACACGTTAAAAGGTAAGACCTCGTTAGTCCTTAGCTCGCACAAGTTTCTCA
>WOGP01009553.1:0-10683 GCA_015342065.1 Leptinotarsa undecemlineata | reverse complement strand
GCCTGTGCAAAAGTAGCGATTCACATTGGATTCGAATTGCTGGAGAATAAATCCAGTTGGAAAAACGTTCTCAGGAAGTTTATTTCACACAAACGCCGTTTTCCAGATGAGATAGTTCTCAAACAGTGAAGATCGAGGTGTACTGAGTTGAATCTCAAAAAGATGAACAGCCATAGTCTGTCGTATATTTCTGATATGTACCGCTCTTGGTGGAATCAAATATGCCAAGTCACTTGAAAACATCCCGTGAAAGTATCTATATGAGAGAGAGACTTTTCTTCGATGTTTCAGGCTATCAAGGTTACACGTGATGTTCGCGTCTCTAAAACGATTTGATTCGAGCTTTATAAACATCAAAAGTTGCTGAGGTGTATACAGTTTTCTGGTTCGGAACAGTATTCCAAACTTCCGAGAAGCAGCCTTTGCAATTCCAGCGACATGATTGTGCCAGACATATTTGTGTCCATTTCAACCTCTAACAAACTTATCGAAGAAGAAAGCGGAATTCGGATGGGATGACGAAACAAGTGTGCTATCGTCAGCAAAGTAATTTATTGGACACTTAGTCTTTTTCAATAAGTCGTTGATATACAATGAAAAGATTGTTGGAGAAAATATGAATTCCTGCGAAACACCAGCGTTGATTGTGAAGGTATTCGAGAGATGGCCATCGACGGTCACTTACAGGAAACGTTTTTTCAGGAAGCTGAAGAGCCATACACAGAAATGATCCGACAGGCCATAGCATCGAAGTTTATAACATGGATCTGCACTCCTTTGACGGGAATAAAGTTTTTTCACAACATCAAGGAACCATTTATTTCAACATCTTTGTGCTTGCTTGAGTCCTCATGAACTTTTCTGAAACCGAAATATTCAATTATTACCATCCTCATAACTGGGTGAGAGTCAATTTCTATTAGAAGCAATATCGTACTAATTCTGCTATATGACTGCTTTCCATTTGAAACACTATTTTACTTTATGCCGTTTTGGTATATAATATTTACAAAAAAGGTTCACATTGTGATTAACAAAAAAACAGATTTTGAACAAAACATATTGTTATTCCTATTGAATTTTTCTCTTTTTTCCAAGAACAACACTTCCTCTTCGACCACGAGTTTGGATGATAAAGCTTTTCAGTATGCACAAAGTTGGTTAGTTGAACTATCGATTGTTCTATTGTTCTTCGACATCAACATCCAACTTGACTAGAATGAAAAATACTCTGCCAATCAGCAATGATTCTGGTAGATCGCAGTCACAGGTGTTTCCATTTACTATGTATTTTACTAAGATTTTTGAGTTCAAAAATATGACATGCAATATCATTTTCTGGGTGTCGTGTGTATCTGAAGAATTGCATGAACGTGTCATATTATTTGTCCTCAATATAACCATCATACAGCCTATGTAACTACATGAGCTGTAGTGTACTTCTTCACTATTATTAAAGTCTATCATCTCCTTCTCATACTTTTTTTTTTCTGATTTTGCATTGCGTATTCTAGTGCATCTTCGGGTAAAGTTGATTTTCCTTCGACTACCTCAGTACCGCTTTGAATACTTCGTAATAATAAGCTGCGTTTGTATTTGTATTTCCATGATGACTAGTTTGAGTTGCCCTCATGTAGTGCTATCTGTATTTCAGTTGCATCTATTTTGCTTTTGGTAGAGCTTCAATCCAGCTGAATGAAATTATTGCTTTGGAACAAATATTCCAATAAGAGAATCTCAATAGTTTCTTATATTTTCAGAACCTCTCTTATACTCCGGCATCTCAGGCTAACTAACCACGCTCTGCTACCAAGTTGAAGTAGTGGAAATAACTTAAGTGAACTTTTCAATGAATATATTAATTTGAGACGAATTAAGTCTCATTTAAATTTCGTCAAGATCTAATAACTGCTCATGAACTTTTACAATGTGAAAATAAATTAACAAATCATTGAAATGATCGTTTTTCAACACTGTCGTCTCCAATTTGGCCTATACGTCTAGGCCGATGCCCGATTTTTTCCTCTTTCCGCTCATCTTTTCAGATCAGATTTTGAGAAATTTTTCTAGGTCCAACTCTGATGCTAAAATTTTCATCAATATTATATTTCTTGCACACATATCTTTATAATATTGAATTATTGGGTATTTGACGCCCAGTTTCAAAATTTTTCCAATGCATCAGAGTTGTCGAAATCAGTTTTTTTGTTGACAAAAAATATATATTAATGCGTAGAGGTCAACACCGAAAAAAGGAGAAAGAGGTATGGAGACAAGATAGAAGAGCCATAGAGGATAATAGGAAATTATATAGATGTATTCAGTTGAATTATCATGAGGAAATGAAAGTGAGCTAAGAAAACAAATCAATAAAGAATGAGTCAAATCCTTCTTTTTCCAAAACTCAATTACTCCTAAAAATATATCCCTTCCAACTTAAAAAAGCAAATCCTTCGAGAAAAAAAATAAATTTTATTGATCGGGGGATACCTAATACGTATAAGGAAAGAAGGAACCAATACTAATATTTTTTTCATAATAAAGAGAAATTGAGTTTATCATGACTCGAATATTGATGTGTGTTAGTTAATTTCGAAAGAAGGGAAATATATGATATTGAAGTACTATAATTGGATTAAGTTTCTTGATCGCACTGTGAATTTATTGTAATTATTTCTCATAAGGTAACCTATTCGAAAATATTAAAGTGATTATTCCACTGACACTTATTCTCAGATTTTGTTTGAATGTGAACTATTGTCAAAGTGCTGAAAGGTAATTAGAGCTGATGACGTTTAAGAAACTATATAACTACAAGTTTCACCTTGTGAATAGTTCTGAATATGCTGCGAACCAATATTATTTAATGCAGAAATGATCTAAAAATTCTGGTCCACTGCCTGCTGCGACTCAATGTTGTAGTTTATTTTGTGGTAAATTCATGCATCAGCCTTAATTTGTATCTGATAGGTCGTAATATTCATACTGTTCCAACATTTATAACTTCTAAAATCTGATGAAATGTGTATAAATATTACGACTGAAAATCATCGATTTTTCTTCTCTGGGCTCATTACTTGGTACTTACTAACAAGTTATGGCTTAAGACTATTGCATTAAACCACATGCAGTAATGAGTATGTCACAGAAATGTATGCTAGTGAATTGTGTATTGTGTACAGCTGCCGTACTTGGAGCTCGATTCCGTGGTGCTGACTCTTGCCTCCTTGCAGACGCCAACGGTGATTTAGAACCAGAGGAGCCTCAGATAAATTATGGACGACGGCGATCAAGGGCAGTTCTTTATCAATTATCTGGTCATTACAAACCTGACAAGATAACGAAGAAACTCAAACTCAATAATGTAAGTAACCTCAAAGTCTTCTGTCACAAATATTATCATTTAGATTTAGGCCATCGATTCATATTGAGTTAACGGATATGTTATTGGTATTGGATAACAGAATGAATTCAAAATTCCTGGTGAGTATAATATTGAACAGATAACTTTATTTTAAACACTTATTCACACTAGGACAAAATAACTGTCTTTGGACGCGCGTTCTACTAACCAAGTCAGCATTATCAGGGGATGACTAAGCCTAAAATTATGTGGGATGGGGAATATATTATGATTATTTTCAGTTAGGTCTATGAAGATAGTTATCAGATATTCAAGAATAGATAATTTTTTTAAATTGGAACGGGTATATTTTCAGGAGAGATAAATTTTTTGGAAAAAAAGGTATTGGCTTTCTAATTTTCCATTTTCATATTGTTACGCTCTTACTCGTAGTTGAGTCAACTCAATATTTGACGGCCTCAGATGGTACGGACGAGAATTCGAGCGCCAGTTTCGTGAATTTTAAGTGGTACAAAGCATCATTCCACCAGGCACCTATAGTGAAGTCACGGTCATCCAGGGGTCTGTGTGAACTACACAAAATCGGTAGCCAGAATAAAAATGTTTCCCTACTTTGCTGGTAGTTCAAATATTTCTACCAGCCACAGAGATGTTTCACTATTTTAGGAAAATGAAAACGGCAGGGGTATGATATAAGCTGAGCGGTGCTCACGGTAGGCAGGAAACGCAATCAATCACGATTACTAAGCAAACGTATACCAGGAGATGTGTGTACTGAACCTTTGATATTTTTGAACCCCTTTCTGGCGGCTTGCTTTGTCAGTCGGCACAGAATTAAGTCCTCTTGTTTACCCTCGCTTCCTTTGAATTCAGTCGACGGTTCTTGATGGGGCTCGGCTGGCTTTGGCTTGGTCTTCTATTGCTGGCTTGGCGTGTTAGCTCGGGTGGGTAGTTGAACTTGGAATAGTCACCCAAAACTATTTTCGCTATCTCGCGGAGGTATATTGAATCGCAATCCACTACACACGTTCCCTACCCTCAGCTCTGACAAGGAATGTGCGTCATTGCTATACTATCGTGGGTGATATGGATACCTTCCGAGGTTGCCCGAAATCATACAGAAGGTTTTCATCCTCCGCAGAATGGAAATAATACATTATTCTGTTGGACACGCGGGAGTCGTAATGGAAAAACCAATGAAACGCTTGTAGGCAAATAAGTTGAATACATGAAAAAAAGTAACTTTGTTACAGACCCTACATACTTCGTGAAGAAAAGTGATGCATATTTATTTATTATTATCTTTTTTTAAATCTCTTTTCGTGATAGATCTGGAGTGTGAAAATCAATTTCAACGTGAAGCGATAAAAAATCCTGTTGATAATTATAATGGATGTCTACTGTCTACCCTTTCCAATACAATCTTTATTGAAAAACGGATTCACTTGTTAGAATCCTACCATTCCACTAATACGGAATTAACTGTGACTCCTGACTAAAGTCAATCAATAAGATATCCTGACTCACACAATAGAAACGGATTTCCAACCTATCCAAAACCCACCCTTCCTCTGGGGTCGAGCGGCTACATCAACGAGCTCCAGAATTGGTTGTAGTTCCTGAAGCATGCGAAGATTGCATCGGTCGGAAATCCTTGATGTGAATTCGCGCTATCTTAAAATGAAGAACCTGTAACCTGTAACCTTTTTTTTATAAAAAAAAATATGTCGATGACATTATCATCTACCTTTCCCAAGATGATATATATGAAATTGTAGAAAACTTCAATAGTTGTTAGTTCAATGACTCTTCCTTACAGTTCACCATCGAAACTGAGAACAACGAGCAATGTGTTCCGTTCCTGGATACTAAGGTAACCAGAACACCCGATAATATTCTTCTCATAGATTGGTATCGTGAGCCTATCAGTTCTGGTAGATTCTTGAACTACTGGTCATACCACAAGCAATCAATGAAAATTAACTATGTCAAACAAATGAAGAACCGCATTTTACATATTTCTGACCCTTCATTTCATTCAAAAAACTTAAATATACTTTTCAAATTATTTACTAACAACTCTTACCAAGATCCTACACTCAAGAAGATCTTATTTAGTATGTCATCCATTAATGTTCAACTTGATGATAATAATAACCAGTTGAATAGAAATCTGTTATAATCAAATAATATCACAGTTGGGAGTAATCCACCTCCAATTCCTATAGTTTTCACTTTTTTACCATATATCAGTAATATGACACCCAAGTTATGCAGAACCTCAAAAAATTTGAATATCAAAATAGCTTTCAGAACCATTTTAACCATAAATAAATTATTTTCAGATCTCAATTGCTCTCAGCAATCACGTTTTTGAAGAAGGTCATGATATAGAGTATAATTCAACCAAAATCTAAGCAATTCAACGAAATACTTCTAGAAGGTTGTTTTTGGAAATACCATTTTTATTACAATCAAATAATTGCCTTAACAAAAGATCAGACAATGATCACCTCTGCGACATTTATACCTTTCTACTTAATATTGATAAAAATTTACATGTTTTTCAAATCAGCACTAATGCCGAATTCTCATTAACCCGACTCATAACAAATTTTAAAAATTAACAAATCTCCAACCTCCTCAAGGCAGGACTTTTCTTCCTTTCAATAACATTTTGTCATTGATTTGACATTAAGTTTTCTCATTGATAATCTCACAAAACAGCAGATGACTCTGATCACACTTGCACCATGATTGTTCTCTTTTGTTTCATAGTTCTACATACACATACAAACTATACAAACATTTTTCAAAAATGTATATTACTCTATCACTTTTTGTAGCTCTTCCTTGATATGGATAATAAACTTTATCGAACTATTGGAATAACTTGTATTATAATAGTACACTTTCGTTCTGCTAATCACGTCAAGCTTTTGTCTCTCAATAGAGACTTCATTAGGCCGCTAAAATGAAATGCAATAAAAAAGAACTGAAAAATATTGGACAATACTTACAAGTAATCTGAGTTTTATGATTGAAAATTGAATATTGGTGAAAATTACACAAATTACCCAAAACAAATTTCTTAAAACAACTAAATTCATTTTCAATTCAAGTTACTTTTCATTTGAAGGAAATTAGTATAAACATATCTTAGATACACCAATGGGTGCAACAATTCGACCAATACTTGCACAATACGTTACGACCAATCTCTTTAATGAAGCACTTCCCCAACTTAGTTTCAAAGTTTAGTTTTTTGAAAAATTTGTTGATGATGTCATTCATGTTGTCTAGAAGGATTAATCATAAGAAATACTTAAAATAGTAAACAGTTATACCCAAAATAACAATTCACTATAGAACTGAAAGAAAATGATGCCATTCCTTTCTTTGATTCAAAAATAATTCGTAAACATGACAATTCATTAATAACAGATTGGTATATTGAACCAACAAGTTCAGAAAGATATATCAATTAAAATTTTTTTCATCAAAAATCGATGAAAATAAATATAATTATTTGTCTGAAAAACATAATCGAAAAACTAGTTCATCCCCCACTAAACAAAAAATTTTACTGTTATTGAAAAATATTTTAAGAATTATTTTCCAGAAAAAGTACTCAACAAAATTATTTTTAATAAATTAATGGATGTAGCTGTTACTACGTGATAGGAATCATAATGAAGAGAAGGGAATTGAAACTTTCTATGTTTTAACCACTTTTATTTGTGACTAACGTTACTGCAGTTTCGTCCTATAAGGACATTTTCAAACTTATAAATTAAACTAACAAAGAGTTATTACAGTAGCCGTTATATACCACCCCTATAGGTAATAATACAAGGTAATTGTCTTGATTGAGTACATGGATTTACAATTTACAATGCGTATGTGCCAATTTGAAAACCAATGAGTAAACTAAATCGATTTAATCATTCAACAGGTTGCACCCGCAATGTTCATGTTGTGAATTTCCAAGGATTCTAAATAATTGAGTTTGTAACCCTTCCTTGCATAGTGCAAAATTTCCATATCGTTCATATTCGGGAACTTGTGGTTGCATGCCAAGGAATAGTTTGAAAATGTTGAATCATTTTTTCTAGCCTGAAGGACCTTTCATGTTCAGTATACCGTTTTTGGAAATTTCGACCACATTGTCCCACATAAACACTATTACACTCCGGACACTTAAGCATACAAACTCCAGATTTCTCCAAATTGCCCACCTAATTTTAGGCATCGATAGGGAAATCATGTAGTTTAGATGCCATTTCCACATTGACGAAACTGCAGTAACGTTAGTTACAAATAAAAGTGGTAAAAAACATAGAAAGTTTCAATTCTCTTTTTTTCAAAATAATGTTTACTACTGTCCATAAGACAAAAAGTATAAATGATAATGCTTGTAGTCAGATAGAAGACAGAATGAAATATTTTTCTTTTCCCAATATTGGAAAATTATCTTCCAAAATAATTAGTGTTTCACAATGAAAAGAATATCAAAATTTCTAAAAAAATATTGAAGTTATTGGAAATAATAGAACACAGTTGAGAGACTCTACACCTTATTTAAAAAATCAAACATTGTTTATAATATACCATTTACTAATTGAGATTTGAATTATATTGGAACAACTTCCAGAACATTATCAAGCAGAATAACTTAACACAAAAGTGATATGAAATTAAACAAAAATTCATGTACACTAGCTCAAAATTCTATTGAAACAGGAAACAAAATTGATTTCAATAAAGCAAAAGTTTCATATTCAGAAAAAAATATGTCCAGAAGGCTTTTTCAGGAAATGGTCCTCATTAAAAAAAATCCTAATAATAAAAGCAAGAAACTTTGAAAATCTGAGTCAAACTTACAATTATGTAATACTGTTATGTATACTGGTTTGTTTTCGGTATTTTCGGTATCGACGGGTCCTTCCTTTTTCAGGGGGTGATCCTTTTCCTATGAAATTTTCAGATTGCGAAAGCAGCGGCAGCAACCATCAAGAGGGTTATAAGGATACTTGCAGAATTGGAGACTGCAGGGTGAATTACTATTGTGTCCTGGATTTGAAGAAACTCGGCATCGTCTTGAAGTTCATGAATTTTTTTCAGATCTATAGATTACAGGTAAATTTTTCTGGGTTCCAACTCTTCAGGGTCAATCTTGTTTATTCTGATTTCTGAAATGGTTAGAGAATGGCCTCTCACAATTTATTTTCTGTTCCATAATTTGAACTCTTCGATTGTGATTTCGTAGTTTAATAGTATTTCAACAAGGCTGGGTTCTCCTATGACTGTAAATTCATCGCTTTGGCATGTGTCTAGGATTTTTAGGGGTTTTTCAGCTGGGATTACCAATACGTGTTAACTGAAGATAGGATATATGATGGAGTTACTTTTATAAGGGCTGCTATACAATCGTTTGTTTGTAGATCGCAATGATCGTGGCAAATATATGTGTCCTCGATGGTTGAGCACATCTCATCCTCGTACTGTTGTTGGTTTTCTCCAAGTAGTAGGAACGGGTGACTTGGGATGATTGTGGAGTTGATAATTGGAATTGGAAATAGGCGAAACATTTTGAATGAAATTTGAGAGAAAACTGGAAAATGTATAGCAAATATAAGCTTGTTTTCTGAAAAGGTAACATGTGTGCCAACCAATTGATAATATGGGATATAACTTTTGAATTGAGGAATTCTGTCTTTATTGTATAATGAAGATAGATCATAGCTGATCACAGTGTTGTGTATTGCATTTAATTTTGCAAATGTTAATGCATCTTCTGAATTGTCCAGAAAAATAATTAAATTTTGACATTTCAATATAATTTGATTTGATGTATTTTGCGTTCTCAAATATTCTATCAGGATTTGACTGATATTAAATAGAAGAAAACCTAGCCGTTTTTTAATTATTTCTTGATTGGTAGTAAGAAGAGTTATTGTAATTGTCTATCAGCTTCTTTGAAAGCGATATCTGCATTGTGATTTCCTTTAGAGTGGAATATTTTGGTTACGCTGTAGTTCCTGAATAGCATCGTTATATTTAACTTCATCGTCTGAGTCCAGAGTACCAAAAAGCCATTTGGGAGTTTTTCCCACTAAATTCAACAAACCGCGCTTCGAACGCTTTTGAGGTTCGAAATTATTAATTTTGTTTTCGACTTCTAGAATGAGATACTAGGCGTGTTTCAGTAGATTGGACAAAAGTGTTTGCGAAAGATTAATTTTGACATTTTATAAGTACTATTTCGTCTACTATTCCATGCTAGGGCGGTTGGAGATTAGATTTTACTTGATGCCTTTTTACGTGGTCGGAAATTTTATTATAAAAGGATCATAGATTTTTGAGTTGATTGAAAATTACAGATATTTCGACAAAATGGATGAAGGTGTGTTTGGTTTCGATTAATTTGGAAGTCCCAAGGTGGAAAGGGAGCAAAGTAGTTTTCAGTGATGAGACTTTTATGTCGCTAGTCGTTATTCTGGACGTCGTTAGGATCATGGCTACACAAAGCAATGGTACCTCTCTTTCATTGTCCTGTGAAAGAACAGATAATTTTTTGTGTCTTTTAATTTGTGATTTGTGTACAAGATTGTCTTTTGTTGTCTGTATTTAAATCCCTTGGTATTCAGTAACTGTTTTATTTCAATAGCGGGGTTTGTTTACACTTCTGGATGCTGTTTTCTCTTTGACAAATGTCGTGGTTCCAGGTTGGAATTCGAGTGGCTCTTCACGTTTTTCATTTTGTTTTTCGTTATGTTTGGTCTTGTGTTTCAGTAAGGTTTCATGTATTTTTTCAAAAATGATTTTTAGTCTTTTCGACGGTCGATTATGTACTGGTTCATTATAATTTTGTCAGACATATCGAATAGGTCTAAAGCGTCAAGTCGTCCGTGGATAATGTCAAATGATTTTTATTTTGTGACACTCTGAATTGTGGAATTATACCCAACTATAGCGTATTGCATTAATTGTTTTGGGCTCGCTCGTTGGTCTTTCATTTTGAGAACTTGAAACATTTCAATAAATGTGGAATGTTGTAAAATGATTTTTCGTATTGTGACGGGTACAGAAGTCTTTGAGTAAAGAAGTTTTGAATTCAGTGCCACTATAACTATCACTATCACACGTGATTGATTTGGGGATTCCATGATATGCAATTGAAGTCATTAAATTGTCGAAAACTACGCTTGCCGTGCAAATGGGTTCGAGGGAGTGTGTTTGAGCTTACCTGTCGGTGTATTACATCAGTTCGGACTTCCATTGTCTAATATAATATAAAATGATTCGAAATCCCTGAA
>WOGP01009552.1:0-10683 GCA_015342065.1 Leptinotarsa undecemlineata | reverse complement strand
AATGTAGATATTTTAGTTTGTTTTTACTTTTAGATTTTAATTTTAGATCATTTTAATAAATGAACTTATCCACTTTGTGTATGTATATTTCGTTTCAATTAGCAATGTCTTATGTGTTTCTTTTAAAACTTACAAACAAGTACTTGTACTTCGTAAGCTATAAATTTATTCAACGTTAGTTTTAGAATTTTGTTTTCAAATTACAATTTTGTACTATTATCCTTGTACTATTATCCTTGTGTGAATTAATATTATTATTATTATTATTTATGCTACATGTTGAGACGTATCAAACAGTTTCTCATTGCCATGGTTACCCAATTAGAAACGGAGACCTTATCAGAATTTCTGCACACAACTCATCATTCTATGAAAAAAGCCCCTCATATAGAGGTATAAAGTTTTTCAATCATCTTCCCGCAAGCCAGAAAGAGCAACGGAATAAAAATTTCTTCAAATCGAAATTGAAGAGTATATTTGCAAGATAAATGTTATTACAGTATCAAAGAATTTCTTGAAGCAAAATGAAAATGTGTTTGCTCATATGTATGAATATAAATGTTATACATATTTTCATGTACCTATATGTGAACAAATCTATTAAATTGTGATATTTTAATATTGTTGATTGTGAATTTGTCTATCATCACACGGTTTTTTAAATTTTTATTTGTGACGTATCCTATATCATGTTGTATATGAACTGTAAGGATTGAATAAAGATTATTATTATTATTATTATTATAAGGCAGTTCGTAGTTGACAGTTGGAGGCATAAAGTCAGAGATTATTTCCAAAATGCTGTTACTTCTAATGTCTACCAACAGTCTGTTGCACTCTGCATTGAATTAATTTGTGAATTTGGCAATGTGCACAAGTCTGAATGCAAACCATCTAACCTCTCTTTCCAGAAAAATGTAGAAAGGAGGTAGATCTAGAAGGATCTCCATGGCCGCTGACGGTGTGGTACTGACGACACCACTGATCGCCAGACAAGCCTGACTCTGTAAGCCAGAGAGCTTCGCTTGGGCCGTAGTAATAGGGACAAACAATAAACTATTCACATGTAACACAATATTACTTACGTAATATTAATTTGTTATTTGAAAATATAAATCTGATATAAAAAAGTATTTTGTGCCAGTATATTGCCAACAGAGCATTGCTGTTTTGCGAATTGTACGTCGGATAAGTGATATCCGAAAAAAAACAGTTTTTTTTATACCATTTATAAAACCTCATAATAATGAGGCTAGATGTAAGATACATGGATACATGGTTCGAGGAGGGCATATGTATATGGGGTAACTCTACACTAGCTTCAGATGTTTTTATTGTATAGCAGGAGTTCCAATTACATTTTCTTGTAGGGATACATTTCGATACATTTCAAAAACAATAATAGATTTCCTACAAACGGAAGTATTTATAATGTGAACACTAGACAAAAAAAGTCATCTCCATGTTCCGTTTCGTCAGTATGAAACAACGCTGAATTGTCCATCAGTGGTAGGTATTAGTATTTTCAATAAACTCCCTAGGTATTTAAAAAATATAACAAACCTCAATGAATTCAGTAACTTGTTGAAGAATAATTCATGTAATATGTAAGTGTATCTGTGGTGTATTTTATTTTAATTTTGTTGTTGTTATTTTAATAATAACGCTCACACTGTGAATTTTGTGACATTGTTTTATGTTTACGATTCCAATACATGTTATCTGTGTTTAATGGAAAATAAATATTATCATTATCATCATTATCATTAACAACACTGCAAAAATAAATAAATATTCATATTTATGATCTGAACATGAAATGATTAGTAAATTTTTCATAGTTAATTACCATTGATTACAATGAGATATAACCTCAATCGTTTATTAAATTCTATTCATTATATTTAATTAAATTTATTTCATTACCATCTATATTTGATTCATATTCCACTCAAAAATGAATCTGAAATTCATAATTATTTTAATTATTTCTATTACAGTTTGAATGTACCGCTACTCGTTTACTAGAGTCTGTATACTAACCTGTCTATTAATTCACTTTTTTCCAGTTACTTTCAAATTACGGCATGCAAGCAAACGTTTTAATGTTACAACAATGTTATCCTTTACAGTTGCAAATTCTAGTTTTGCTCCAGGAACATTTCTTCTGTTGAAAACATTATTTTTCAATTGTACTTTACCATATGTTCATATGAGGATAAGGCAGTGTTTGTGTTACTAGCGCTGCTAGTGAGTGATTTTTCGTACCTCAGCAAAAAGGTTCATTTGATATTTTAGAATTCAATATGAGAGAACAACTTGACTATGTCATTCATAAAAAGTACTGCATTCAAAAGAAGAAACTGAATTCACTGTTAGTAAATAAACTCCACTCAGCTATCAGAAACAAATTCACGGATCATCGATTTCATGACAGGTTTATAAATTTATCTAAGGTCCATTTCACAGACACAGAAAATGTGTTGATAGAAAAAGGTTTCAAATATAATATTAGATATAGAAATAGCACTATCAACTTTGAAATTTAAGAAATAGAAACACAAATGGTATACGGAGGGATATTGACTAACATTGATAATAAATAATCGACACTTGTGGAATCTATACGTAGTAGAATTGAAGAAAACAATATCATACTAGCTAGAGCACATGAAGGAAATACTGTGGTTGCCATTGATCGATATGGCTACGTCAATAAAACTCTAAATTCTTGAATTTGGGAAATTTTGAAATACAGAAAAGTGATCTGACTAATTCTTGCCAAAGACAAGTGAATATTTGTTTGAAATATTCAAACCTGCTCTTCAATGGAAGTGAAAAATTCAAATTAATTTGATGAACTTTCGAACTCCCAAAACCGTACTCACTAATAAAACTGAAAGAACAGACTTATCCGATTAGACCAGTAGTTTCTGTTTCACTTCACCACCAGTGAAATTATCAGAAAGATTTAACAATATCATCATGAACAATAGTAAATTTCCACCTGAAGTCCCTTTATATAATTCATATGACTCGACAGACGAAGCAAAATTATTATTCATTGATGTGCATACTCTACTTCCCAGCATACCTCTCGATGACCTTGTATAGTTATATTCAAAAGGTTCAATTATGGGAAATCTGTTGAGCCCGTTACTTGCGGGAACTTTTATGGATAGCCTGGGGAAGACGATTTTTAAACATCCTTTGATTAAGAATTTCTTGTATTGGTATAGATATGTGGATGAAGTTTGTATATGTTTCACATATACTAAAAGACAATTAGATATTTTTCACAGGGATATTAACAATATTCATGAAAATATTAAATTCACTATTGAAGTAGAAGCAGTCAATTCATACTCAATCAATTGCTTGGACTTGATAATTGACAGAATGAACAACAAATCACATTTCCATACAAATAGTACTATTCATTACGATCCTTTCCATCCACAACAACACAAAAAGAATCTTATGATTCATAGATTATCCAACGTTTCTCCTTCAATAAATGATTTTATTAAAGAACTCAATATTATTGAGCAAATTGTAGTGAACTACGGCTTTGACGCTGAATTAATAAACAAAATAATTTCCAAAAAAGTCTACGCAAAACCAATTCGGAAAATTTTTCCTACTGATAATCAAAATTATAAAACTCCAAAATATTTTGGACAAAAACAAAAAGACAAGCTTCAATTTTGAATGAACAAGACATTGAAATTGTATATAGAACAGGTAATACGTTGGGAAAGTTATTTGAACCTAATGAAGACAAAATATACAAATTTTGGTGAATCAGGGGTACCTAGAAGAATTGAATTGTGGAACTTAGGTAGATATAATAGATATTAGTGAACTTACTTCGAACAAAATTTTGAGAAATACTGCTTGAAATGGACCTCAAATCATAAGAAGCATGGCATCAATATTTATAGATCTCCCACTGGAAATTTTCAACTGTCCATTTCCAAACTGGAGACAATTTTGAATGTCTGTTTCTCAGTAGATACCACTATCTGGGTTACAGGAGTGTATATTAAAAACTTCAACATCTCTTCTCGAGAAACAAATGAAATCATAAATATTATGTCTCAATTTGGACTAGGTGAACTAGTTTTCGAGAACACCAGAGTAACAACTCTTAGCAGTACTAGAATGGATAACATTTTGGGAAATGTTGAGGCAGAGGTAATAATGAACGACACGTTTCTTTCAGATCATAGGTCTTCAACAGTATTGATCAATCCAATTGAAGTAAATGAAACTATCAAATCATCATATATTCCCAGCAGGCTGTTTGATAATGAAACTAACAAACTGAAATTTGCAGAAATGTTGAAAGTTCAAACTTGGAATAAGATTAATGGCGCGAACAAACCAGATGAGATATTCAACATACTTTTTCATACATATATCCTACAAAACCAACGTCAAAGAGTCAAACAGATAAATAACTTGAAAAAGCTAATGTCTTAGCGAAACATGTTGCGATATATTTTTCAAATAAAGTGTGTGAATATCAAATTCTGAGGTGTAGTTTTTGAAGTCAAACAGTGCCTTCGTTAGTACTATCATTGTCAAATGTTAGGTTGATTTTTCGTGTTGTTTCAGCAGCGCTTTGAGCCAGTTAGAATTCGTTGAGAAAAATTTGCACAACGACATCATAAAGTAATAAGCGGAATAGATGCAAAAAATTTGAATTTTGAAAAAACTAACAGCATCAATTAATACAGTAACGAATTCTCCATCGATTATTATATAGCTCGACACAGTAGAATAAATATTTTTTGAGACGAGGTGCTAGAAATACACAAGCCATTAAATCCAACAAATTTCTGGATAAACATGTATCCTCAATGTGAATTTACTCTAACAGTACCATTTATTCAATTATCCCACTTTGTATTTGAATGTTCAACAACTTTGTTGGATTCCATTAAATTTAATTTCAACGGGCTTCATGAAACCAAGCTTTGTGGATTATTTTTGACACCCCCGTTTCAACAACAGAGATGATTTATAATGACGTCGCGCTTTTCGTGGCACTCCTTTGGGTCTTCATTCGCAGCTAGTCTTTTGATAAATTAATCTATTAAAAGAAAATTTTTGACGATTCATAATAAAAATGAGACCATAAATGAATTCACGACTCTTTACAGGGTTTGAAAGAAACGAAATTAGATGTTGAGAAAACTGAAATATTAGCCATACTGAATGTAATATTCCCTCTAGGACAAAAATGAGATATGGATCGTATTTCTCAATGGGAATTGCAGTTGATGGATGTTAATTGGATTAGATGCTGGTGGTGTGAATGTCTTTTTTTGATAGTCAAAATCAATGAAATAATCCATAACCAATAAATTCATAACATCTGGATGGATTTTTGATGTGAAACATTTATAGCTACACATGAAACCGATTGCTGGCGTGGCAATGAGCCGTCATGCACAAGCGACTGTGCGATTCTCTTGCCACTGGTTTGGCATTATGTAATGTATAGTTGTGTTAACTGCAGTATATATAACCTGTATTTTACTTTTTTTTTTATTAAAAATAAAAATATGTCTGACAGTGATTATTTACAAAGTGAAAGTGAGCAGCCTCCTGAAATGAATGAAAAAAGATACTACAACACACTATCAAGGCATCAGTAAATTGTTTTTTTATATTTTATAATTAAAATGTACATTTAATTGTGAATTAGGTCTGCATATATTTGGACTCTCTCGAGGTCAGAAAATGTAAAATCTACCCTTTTGATAAATTGAAATGTACACGATTTCAATACATTAATTTCAATCTTGTAAGAGATGATGCACTAAAACGCTTGAAGGATAAATTTCACAGAGATTGTATTTCATAATCAGCTGATAGGCAGTAGCACACGAATTTTCTTCTTTGTTATCAACAGTAACATCAAAAAATCAATCAATCTTTTAATTTTCTAATGATTGTAAAATTTATATTAAAACATTTATTGTCAAAAATAATTTTTAAGGAAAATAGAAGGTACTCAGCTGAAGACCTCCAAAAAGAAACTGGTTTGTTTGATGTAAGAAAACTCTATACCCATCAATGCCTAATATGAACGCAAAATACCTCCTTCTCTCAGATAAGTCGCACTCACAACACACATACTTAATCTGAGCAGAAAAAAACATACACACATAGGCTAACATACACACAGAAATTTATATCATAATTTGGTCCAAAATTATTAAACCTAGTCCCTACAGAAATCAGAGTCATTCCTAATAAACGTAAAATAAAACCAAAACTGAAAGAATATGTGAACCACAATTATAACAAACTAAAAACCGTATACGAACTCGAATAATAATAAGTAATACAAAATACAATGAATAACTATGTTATCTCTCGCTAAAAATGAATTTGACGTTGTTTTTTTTCCTTTCCACTCACCACTCAGTATGTAAATGATCAATGTCATTCAGGTTGATAACTACAACACATGTATTCCTTAGGCAGCTCAGCCTGTACTCACAATTTCCAGCTTTAGTTGGTTTTTTTCTTTTTTTCTTTTCTAGTTTCTCAAGTTATCTACTTTCAATTTTGAATTCATATTGTAGAATATGCTTACCTGAATAAAATTCATTTACATTGCAATAACTAGTAAAGATTATGGAGTTTACTAGTTTATTGAATGTAAATCTACATTGAAATTTTTTCTTGTGTAGTCAATTGTATTTTTTTTCAACAATTATCACCGGGGTCACAAAATATTATTATAGATGTTTCACCTCTGCTAGGCGTCCTGTGACGACTCACAATTTTTTTCTTCTGGTTTATATTTTATATAAAGATCTGTGCATGATCTAGACATTTTTCCAGAGATTTCATGTGGATATTTTTCTTATTAGTCAGTGGGCTACGCTTGAAGGCTGGCAGTAAGCAAATGTAAAGAAATGAACTTCAAACGTTCAAGACAGTCTCAGATATACCTACACCGTAGGTTGAATGGATTGACGCCTATCAGAAAATAACTACTACTCTGGCTAATACCGCGAAAGGCGTTGGATTATATCCGACAGGCGTCAGTGCAGGAATCTTCACAGAAAATTTCCTGCATATGCAATTGGCAATACACCTGAAAGAGTCGACATACAATTTTGGAACAGGCAGAAAAGATTCACCTATAGATTTAGAACTATATTTGCGATTGAAATTTTATGTCTTTCATACGCATTGGGCCAATAAAATCAAAGCAAGACGGATTTCCACTCGCTGACGTTCATAAGTAAAGTAGCTCGGATAATTGTTATAATGTTCAAAGGAGGTGCTACAGGTACATTCATTGAACCAGAACCGGTCATTGGCATCGCTTTGGGCTTTGACAAACAAACACTCAACTTCTGGCAGAATCTTCCTGGATTCACCCTTCGAGGCTTGATTCCAAACAGTTGTTGGACTACAGTAGGGATGAACTACGATGTCTAATAGGCCTTCTTACAAGTCACGGTCATTTGAATAAACCCTTATGGGTTGCGGTGGAGGGTTGAATAGACCCACTCATTTCAGACCTACCTACCCATCATATGTATAAAACTATGTATAAAAATTCACTGAAGTGTTGGTTGTAACATAATAAAATTGTAGTAAATGTAATAAAATTAGGCTAATGAGCCTGACCAGCTAATGAGCCAATGTCCTCTCTTTCATAGAATTAAATGTAGGGTGTCTCCAGAGGAAACAATACATTCAATATATTGCCAGAGTATTCAGTAAGACAACTATCGTCAAACTCAAACCACTCCATTTCGTCTTTAACCTAATAAGGACCAGTTTTAACGCCAGAACCACAGTGAACAATGACTGCAAGAAGATTATGATAGTGGCTGCTAGATTGAAGTGATCATCCATTTCGAACCTTCCTAAGAGTTTGATGCTTCATAGGTTAAGTCATATTTGAAGATCATGAGTGTTATTATTGAATTGACTGGTGTCTTTGCTATACTTGTTGTCTCATGATAGTCAGTTTTGCGCATATTTGGTAATACAGGTGATCATCACCCGATAAAAGTTAAATTTTCAGATGATTCAACAATAAGCTTTGCATGGGCTGGTTATCAGTGATATTAGTACTAGAGAGTCACATACGTTTTTGATACCTCTTGAACATGTACTTCAAAGAAAACTAGTGAGGATTTTTCCAGCAAATCATCTGCAAATATAAGACGAGATAAACTCTACGGAATCGTTTTGCCAGGATTACTGATTCTGCTATTTTTCTGCTCACGAAGAGTATTCAACAAGGACCCCAAGTAATCTAGTAGACTTCAAAGATTCTAAGACATCGATTGGTGGGAAAGATGATACATTCTCACGAAACTGCTGCTGCATGAACAGTAATTCCTTATGTATCATCTTGAGGTATATATTGGCTTTATTCCTCTCGCTATATTTGAGTTTCCGCACTTCATTCAATCACTTCATTTTTCCCGATTTTATTCCGTTTTGTGCTACCTGGCTCCTATTCGATGTTTTCGATTGCAAGCATCTTGGAAACATTTCTGTCTTGAGGCAAATGCTGAAAACCCAGATACTCTGGTTAGTTATGGCACAACAATGAATTGACTGAAACCTATAGAACTAACTCAATATTTTCTTCACTTAACGTCGATAAGTACTTTCTTTCAAAACTTGAACAAACTGTCGCCTACACATGACAATGCTCTTGAACTCAAAAATCCTCTCGCTAGCGCTGTAAAACTGGTCTTGTTTTCATTGAATAAAATATTTAATTCTTGCCGTACCAGCATTTCCTTTCAGAAGACGCGTCTACCGGAAAATTTTCACGGGTTTTCGAGCACAGCCCGACGATCGTCTCTGTTATGTAAAATCCAAGACGCCATTCAAACCGCTCAATCACTCAATATTAGAGCGTGTATATTCGCCATTGATGTTGGTATAGGGTCGTATAAACGATCTTGCTATTTCCATTTTTATTTTCCCTGGTGTCGATGTGGAAGTCGTGTTTGACTTTGATGGAATTATGGAGTTTTCTCCAGGTTTCCATCGATCATTATGGAGGAGTATATATATTTTCTTTTGCCACATTAGGTTGCGTTTCGTACATGACTTACTTTTCTTTATGAAAAGTGGTAATGATGATCTCGAACATCTTTCCAATCAACACACGGACATTTAATCAATAATTTGTAGAAAAAACAGTTTATTTGAATCTATGGAACTAATCACCATTGACGTCTATCGATCACTAATTGAAAATGGAACGAACCAAAAATAAACTGCAAAATCGAAGCCTGTGTCCTGGAGACACAAGCAGATTTCAGCCTACGAAACGATGAGAATATACAGGGTCCTGCAACAGTAGCGCGGTGTTCCATATATCTATTTAGGAAACAGATAGAAATCAAGATTTCTATAATATTACCTTATTACTGGAGCTCGACAAAATAAAAATATTGGCGGTCACACAGGGTGTTGAATTTTTTCTGGACGGATCCCAATTGTGTTTTTTCAAATGACAACTTATATTTTTTATCATTTTTTCGGTTTCTACATGAAAATTAAAAGACACTTTATGCATATCTTCACGTCGAAAATATTGACGGTTTTCGGGATATCTAGCATGACAAGTTATTCGCTACTCAGAATATTTGAAATTATAAAGTTGTGCCGAGTCCAATTGAATTTTGTTTGGTCAAATATTCTACATTGGTAACTCTCTCAAACGGTATATCTGGAATTTACCTGTGATATACAGGGTAGGAAAAAAGGCTTGAAACATATTGTAAATAAAAATTCGCAGAATCTTCCTTATTTTAAATGGAACGCCCTGTATATTATTGATCCGTAAGGAGCGCCAACAAAACCTCTATAAATTTCATTGAGTATTTCCTATGGCTAGGTTGAATAGTTTTTCTTAAAAAAGCATTTTTTTAAAAGGTTTTTCTTCCCATTTTTTCACCAAAAAATCGATGAAAGACCTTTTTTCCAAACGAAATCCATTTGACGACTGATAAGAATGTGCGAAAGATATCTTGTCTCAATCTTGTACATCATAGCATGTCCTATAGTTTTTCTAATTTTTTTTTTCTAAAAACTCTCTATTGTATCGCCCTAATATCAATGCTTTTTTTACTGTGGAATCCATATGTGACAGCTGTAATCGAGATATATGTTATGTATTACATCAGTTCGCACTTCCATTGTCTAATATAATATAAATTGATTTGAAATCTCTGAAAAAACATAAAAAGATTAAACGAAAATAACAATTTTACTGAACACAAAAAAAACCGAAATTACAAGGAAATAACATACAAGCTACCAACAAAAAATAAAAAATTGAATTATTAATAAAAGCTGAAAATTGAAAATATAATTAACAGAAATGAAAAATAAAAATAAAGATTAAAAAAATTCCAAATCAAGTTACGTCACAAGTTACGTCACAAGTTACGTCACGCAATCGCCTTCGGGTGATAACTGGACTCATTCCTCCGAGAGCTGACTATTTATAGGTCATTCGGGTGCTTTCACCTTTCACCTATCCCCTCTTTCCTCTTTCCGCTTCATTGGTTTTTGCAGGAGATCACCGTTTGTCGGGAGTTGGTCGTTTCCCGCTTGATGAGAGGTTTCCATATGTTACGTATCTCTACGCTAGCTTGACTGAATGCGTTGTTG
>WOGP01009551.1:0-10683 GCA_015342065.1 Leptinotarsa undecemlineata | reverse complement strand
TGTTTTTCCGTTAACCAGTTGTCGCACCCCTACGAACGACAACCCTCAGAAGTCGAAACTTGTGCGAGCTAAGGATTAACGAGGTCTTATCTTTTAATGTGTGATTCCTAACACGTGTTGGACGATAGCAAGTGAAGATCGATCGTTCAGACTAGGGCTGGAACCACCGATGAACACGGCAGACAATTCGAGTGAGTGAACAAACCATCCACGCCGAACCGCTTGGCTACCGACCGACCACCTCTACTCAACAATGGAAGATATCCCCCACTGTTTCCATTTCCTCGTCATCTAATCCATACCATCCATTTTCACTTATGAACGCCTACACCGTACCATGTAAAATTATTTGTACCCTTCAGGGAAATCCGACTAAGTGACGAGATAGAGCGCATCGCGCTCAAAGCTACCAGACAACGAATCGGTATATAATTGTCCAAATCTGCGACGACGACAATTATTAGACTTAACGCTAATTGCGATCGTATGCATGTATTATCCCCTTCGAGGGATGCATGTCAGTTACAATTTGAGCCCGGTGACAAAATAATTGTTTTCCAATAGGGTTGAGTTCTGGTTTGCAGCGGTATATCAAAACGTTTGTGACGGTCTCAGTATTTCAATTTAAATTTATTTATAGCTGTAAAAGTCTATAATTGTTTTTTTTCTAATTGATTGCAACCTACATTGCAAAAATCTTTATCTTGGAGTAAAAAAGTTCATTGATATCAGGTCAACTAATTTAGAAGAATGTACGAGGTACAACAAACTGAACAGCAAACAGAGAAAGCGAAAGAAATGGATAACTGGATGCATGATCAATTCTGTAAAAAAAAAATTAATACTATTGAATTGTTTCGAAAATGGAGGTAATGATTCAAAAAAATGTGGCAAACTGTTAATGAAATATTAACCGACCAAGATCCTACATCTATTAACTTGATAAAAACAAAAATAACGAACTCCTCAAGGACCCGGTTGGAATAGCAAAAAGATTCAACAATTACTTTATTTCTGTAGATGGATGCTTTGGAGTGGAGAAAAAACCGCTGTAGCAAACTATAGACCAACCTCACTCATAACTAGTCTTGCTGAAGTTCTTGATGAAAACACCAGTTGTCAGAATCACAACACGGCTTCAGAGAGAATATGCCCACCCAAGACCCAATAAAAACCAACCCAGCAAATTTATTCATGTTTAGGTGAATCGAAACCTTCTATTGCTGTTTTTGTAGACCTTCGGAAAGCTTTCGATACCGTCGACCACTCTATCTTACTGAATCTTCTGAACGATATGGGAATTAGGGGTATAACGAATAAT
Source organism: Leptinotarsa undecemlineata (assembly GCA_015342065.1). NCBI lineage: Eukaryota > Metazoa > Arthropoda > Insecta > Coleoptera > Chrysomelidae > Leptinotarsa > Leptinotarsa undecemlineata. The sequence continues at coordinate 9,362 of WOGP01009551.1, read as the reverse complement.
CTTTTCAAAAGTTATCATTACAACAGAAAGCAAAGGGTTAAAGTGGGCAATCATATAAGTGGAGAGGAAATTATTACATTTGGTGTGCCCCAGGGGACGGTGTTAAGACCAATCCTATTCCATATTTACTTGAACAATTTTTTCCTACATTCTGAGTTTCGCCGATGATACTGTGCTGTTTTGTAAAGACGAAAACTGGTTTAATTTGAAACAGAAATCAGAACATGACCTTCATAAAATCGAAATGTGGTTCTACCACATTCTCTTATCTGTTAATTTTGAGACAGATCAGTTTGCTTCAGACATATTTTGTTTGTTCACTGTTCAGTTCTATATGTACATAAATATTTACTGTAAACAATCTTAAGAAAGTGAATAAATACTTATTATTATTGACTATTACTGGAGTTTTTTTCCCAACACCACATGGTAATTTTTAATACCTCGACACGTATTTCGATCAACAAGTGATCATCTTCAAGAGGAAGATGAAACTGGAACAAACGCGAAGCTGACGCTATTTATGCTGAATAGGTAAACCCTACAAGCGTACCACCCACACAAGCATACCACCCTAAATTAATTTTACAATTTTGCCTTATCTATTACTTTACAATATACGTTCAACTGTTAAAAATTTTCAGATATATAAAATTAATTTCACAATAATGCCTATCTAAATTTATTTTTGTAATGTGTCCTTATGTAGTAATCAGTAAACCTAACAATATTATTTTAACAAGCTTTTAAGCTCTCATAGGTAACTAGTAGCCTGTTGTTGTTAACTTGTCTAACTAGTCTTAGTGAACTCAAGTCTATGGAATGGTTTTGTTTCAAAATATGATGGGCGACTGCTGATTTTTAGGTCTTCCATATTTTTAGTGTGCTATGTGTTCCTTATATCTAAGTTTATTAGATCTTTTTGTCTGTCCATAATATTTTTCATCGCAGTCCTTACATCCAATTTCATAAATTCCAGACTTTTCCGAATTCTCGACTTTGTCTTTTGGACTTCCCAAAAGGCTCTGTAGTGTATGCCTTGTTTTAAAAACCACTTTGATACCTAGTTCCTTGAAAAACTATCCAAAGTTATTCGAATATTAGTGGTATGGAACTGAGATGAATTTATTTTGGTTTTCATGAAAGTCGAGATTTCGTTCATTCTAACCTTCTTTTTCCTTATTATGTTATCTGCAATACCCCTCGAGAAACCGTTAGTGGCAGATATTTCCTGTATTATGCGTCTCTCTTTTGTGAGCCTATCATGTGTGAGAGGGAAAGTCAAAAGACGATGCACTAAAAAATTTAACCCAGCCACAGTGCTGTCCACAGTGATGTGAACTGTCAGGGATATACCTGTACGTACTTGATTCTTTTGTAAACATATCGTATTCTAACCTTTCATATTGGCTCTTCATTACCAAAACGTCAAGAAATGGTGGTTGTCCCTTATTTTCTAACTCATACGTGAATTTTATTGATGGACATCTATTATTTAAGAAGGAAACAAAGTCCTCAATATTCGATTTTTTGGTATCGAATATCGCGAAAATGTCATGCACATACCTTATCCAAATCCTAGGAAAATACTTCGACTTTTCTTCTGTTTCCATTTCGAATCTGCTCATGAACAGGTCTGCCAGGTTCGGGACAAGGGGTTTTCCATGGCCATTCCTTCCTGCTGTTCATAAAAGCAACCTTCTACCTGGAACCGATTTTGTTTCATACACAAATTAGTACATAAGAGAAACGAATTCATCGATTTCGTTATAATTGAAATTATTTTTCTCTAGTAATTCCCTGAGATATTGCAAGGTCTGTGGAATTGGGACGCTAGGACATAAGGAACTAACATCAAAGAAAACCAAAATCTCACCTTTTTGCAGAACCATGTTGTATGAACTCTAAAGAGTTTTTTATACTAAAACCTGGTTCCGCAATAGACAAGGTTTCAAATTTCTCAGTTAGGCACTTTGCTATTTGGTAGGTAGGAGCTCCAATAGCTGACACGATAGGGCGCATTGCTTTTCCCGGTTTGTGAATTTTTGAGAGGCAATATAGTTTCCACACCATTGGGTTGGAAACTTGAAGCTTCCGATTCAGTTTTAACTGAACCAAATAGCAAAGTGGCACACTGAGGAATTTGAAACCTTGTCTATTGCGGAATCAGATTTTAGTATAAAAAACTCTTTAGAGTTCATACAACACACAAAAAACATGGTTCTGCAAGAAGGTGACATTTTGGTTTCCTTTGATGTTAGTTCCTTATTTCCTAGCGTCCCAATTCCACAGACCTCGCAATACCTCAGGGAATTACTAGAGAAAAATAATTTCAATAATAATGAAATCGACGAATTCGTTTCTCTTACTAATTTGTGTATGAAACAAAATCGGTTTCAGCTAGAAGGTTGCTTTTACGAACAACACGAAGGAACGCCCATGGGAAACCTCTTGTTCCCCACCTGGCAGACCTGTTCATGAGCAGATTTGAAATGGAAACCAAAGAGAAGTCGAAGTATTTTCTGAGGATTTGGCTAAGGTATATGGATGACATCTTTCTGATATTCGATACCAAAAAATCGAATATTGAGTACTTTGTTTTCTTTTCAAATAATCGATGTCCATCAATAAAATTCACGTATGAGTTAGAAAATAAGGGACAACTACCATTTCTTGACGTATCGGTAATGAAGAGCCAATATGAGCCAATATGGAGGGTTAGAATACTATATATTTAGAAAAGAAACAAGCACGTATAGGTATATCCCTGACAGTTCACATCACTGTGGACAGCAGAAACGGGCTTGGTTGAATTTTTCAGTGCATCGTCTTTTGAATTTCCCTCTAACACATGATAGGTTCACAAAAGAAAGTCACACAATACAGGAAATATCAGCCACTTACGATTTTTCGAGGGGTATTGTAGATGACACAATAAGAAAGAAGAAGTTCAGGTCAAAAATGAACGAAATCTCGACCTTCAAAAAGGACAAAAACCAAGATAAATACATCTCAGTTTCACACCACCAATATACGAAGAATTTTGGAAAGATTCTCAAGGAACTAGGTATGAAGGTCGTTTTTAAAACAAGTCATACACTACACAGCCTTTTGGGAAGTCCAAAAGACAAAGTTGAGAATTCGGAAAAGTCTGGAATTTACGAAATTGAATCTAAGGACTTCGATGCAAAATATTATGGACAGATAAAAATATCTATTGAAGTGAGGTATAAGGAACATATAGCACACTTAAAATATGGAAGACCTGAAAAATCAGCAGTCGCCCATCATATTTTGCAAGAAAACCATCCCATTGATTTCAGTTCATTAAGACTATTTAGGCAAGTTAACAACAACAGGCAACTAGATGCCTTTGAGAGTGTGGAAATAAGTAAACATGATAATATTATGAATAACGATAACGGACCTATACCAAATAGCTTACTATATAGCTTGTTAAAATAATATTGTTAGGTTACCTGATTACTACATAAGGACACATTGCAGAAATAAATTTAAATAGGCAATATTGTAAAATTCATTTCATATAGTTGAAAATTGTTAACAGTCAAACATATAATGTAAAATAATAGATAAGGCAAAATTGTAAAATAAATTTAGGGTAATATGACTATGTGGGTGGTACGTCTGTATGGTTTACCTGTTTAGCATAAATAGCGTTACCTTCGCGTTAGTTTCTAGTTTTATCTTCCTCTTGAAGATGATCACTTGGTGATCAAAACACGTGTGGAGGTGTTGAAAATAACGATTTGGTGTTGGGAAGAAACTCCAGTAATAGTCACTTGTTTTCTTGTTGAAACGGAGGCATTTCAATTTGATATAGTTTTTTAGAAAAAATACATAACACTTTTCAGGACGAAATATCATTTAGGTCAAAAGGACAAATATTTTGTAATCTCATTTTTTATGTTCAATATAAAGTTCTCACGAAGCTCGAACTGATTCGCATCGAACCAAAAAGTTTTTCGACTTATCGATTTGTAAACACCAAGCAACATTCGGACAAAACCTACACCACAACTTCTGATGCAATTTCAGTCCAATAAATTGAATCCCGTGAGCTAGCTATTGATAAAATGAATGACGAAGGTCTCCTTCAAACTTACACAAATTTTAAATTACCCTATCGATCTGAAACGAAAATATTCCATTCCATTTGTAATCGACACTTCAGGCTATTGAGGGTATGATATCCTTTGGTGATATGTTCCAAGCAATGTGTACTGAAATTCAGCGTTCTTCAATATACTCAGTGATGAAATAAGAAAATCCCTGAAATATATTCATCTGAACAAATAACAAATTATTTATGTAGCATCAGTTTACTTCTGCTAATTATCATACCGCTGGAAGGATAAAAGAATCTGTTTGGAATCTGTTTTTTGCATTAACCAGCTATCGCCCCTCTACGAATGACAACTTTCAGAAGTCAAAACTTGTGTGAGGTGATGATTGACGAGGTCTTGCCTTTTAATAGTTAGGAAAAGTAAAATATATTTTTAAGACTGGGCAAAGCCTAATGAAGATCTTCAAGTCATTTCAGTTAGTAACCACCGCTTCATTCATAAAAGTCAAATATGAATTCTCAAACAGATGAAATATTGGAAAACATTCAATATGTTTATAGGATGGTTGTTCAATCGGTTGAAATTCAATAATGAGAAAATCAGCTGACGAATATAACTATATGAAAAATCAGGTAATTTCTAGAATTCTACACAAAAGTTCATTGAAAACTTTCTTCGTTTCAAACTGAAAAAATGCAAACATTTATGATTGTACAAACTCCCTTTCAAAAGATGATTACCTTTGATTTCTCAGTGAATATTAAGACATGAACAAAAGAATGAGTTTGCCTGCATTTCAACGATATATTGAACTTTAAGTTGGATTTCTTCCAAAAGTCACATTGATATATCTATTGAGAAGGTTTATGTAATCTGCTAAGTGATTGATTGCATCAACTTCAAAGTGTAATCTTTCAGGGTATACTTATTGAATTTATTCGAAATAAGCGCCATTTGAATAATTGCCAACGTAATATGAGTCGATTGATTCCGTCAGTTCAAAAACTGGGTAAATTGATTGATGTAGCCGTTACTACGTGGTAGGAGATCATCATGAAAAATGACAAATAAAACTTTCTATGTTTTCACCACATTCATTTGTGCTTATCGTTACTGCAGTTTAGTCCCTAGTGGACAGTTTCGTTGCATCAAAACAGTTGTATAGTATTAGTTCGAAAATCCTATACATATAGGACGAATCTGCATTTACGATAGTTACAAATAAAAGTGGTAAAAAAAATACAAAGTTCAATTTTTCATTAAAAACTGGGTGTTCGATGAAGTCGACGAAGGGCGTTTTTGCCTGCAAGGTTCTACCAGTGAGAAAGTTATCCTTTTGCTTGAGAAGATGGTGGTCGATTAGCGAGAGGTCGGAGGAGTATGGTGGGTGAGGCAGAATTTCGACACTCAATTCGTTCAATTTTCAGACGTTGATTTGTTGAACGTACGGAGGGGAATTGTTATGTATCAGGATCGGACATCTTCTGTTGAGCAGTGCCAGCTACTGCCGACACAATTTTCGGTACATTTCGTTGATTTCCATACAATAGGATTCTGCTGTGATGGTTTGGCCCGATTTCAGAAAGTTGTAGCAAATCTCATCAGCCGCTGAACACCAAACCATGGTATTCCTGCTATCGTAGAGGATCCACTTTTCATCACACATGACGATCGAATCCAAAGAGGAATGATTTTGGTTGCGCAAAAGCAAAAAAAAACAGATTTCGTAATGTGACAATTTCTGTCGATCGTTCAAGTCATAGGACACTCACTTTTCCAGCTTTTTGACATATCCAATATGCTTTAAACCATCGAAAACCGCATGGCAGCTGACCCCAAGTTTTTGCGCCATTCCACGCACCGTTTGAGATGAGCTAGTCTACACTAAGGTCTTCATATTGTCGTCCTGGAATACTGTGAGTCGACCACTTCAGGGCTCAGATTCAAGGCGAAAATCTATTATAATAGTGCTTCATTCATCACTTCATAAACAAAAAAATACTTACAAAGTAGTGGAAGAATAAACATGAATGATGAATTAGCGAAGTATTAGCAAAAGCTGTTTTTCTACTCGACTGCAAACAAAAAAATATCAGAATGAAAAGGTTGAGAGACACCAAAAAAGATAAGTATACCATTAACAGATGAAAATATATATCGTGATTTGAGAAAGTACGGGTCATATTTGGATTAAATTAATTCTATTTCTTTATAGTAAATCATCAATCTTTTTTTTTAATTGAAAAGATAGAACACTGGGTAGTTGATTATATAATTTAGGAGTACTGTATGGAAAGCTGCGGTTGAAAATGGCAGAACGATGTCTAGTTATGATTAGTGGTTTACTGTTTCGAGTATGTGGTCTACTTACACTGGAAAATGTTATCAGCTTACAAAAAAAACATTCTGGTTTTTGGAAATTAGAATCTTATGCGTATTAGTTATGAGGTGCGAAATTCTGAGGGTATCTAGTCTCATGCAACCGGAGTGTTTCATAATAGATGAGATGTGGTCATATTCACTAATTCCATAACAGAGTCTCAGATAATTAACATTTCTCGTGAATCTCAGACCAGAACCGAAGTATAGTCCTTATATCGAAGTATAGATCCTTATATTTCTCAAGTAATGGTAATTTACTGCTATCGATGCATATTTCTTAAATTCCAAGTGTTAGTTCTCTCACTTCTCTGGGCACAAAAAGTATGACTACAGACTTATTTGCATTACGGTCGAGCATAAGTGCAGAAGACCTATATTTAATTGGGCTTATTGGGAATAGTCACTATGAAACGAAAAATATATTTGGGTGTAATCTGCATAGTGATATATCGTACTTTTATTCATTGATTTATGAAAATTTGAAATATATACACTGAATAATAGGGGTCAAAAATGGATTTTTGTGGTACACCTTTTGACACAAGTAGGGCACTTGATACATCTCCGTCTATAATTACACGGTGACTACGGTTACGCAGATAGTCTTCAATTAAATACATAGCTTTGCTAGAGAAACCAAAATATGGAAGTTTTTTGCAGAGTATTTCATGATCCAGATCATCGAAGCCCTTACTGTAGTTCAACAGTACTAAGAATGTCAGTTTGCTTTCATCGGTAGCTTTGAATATGTCATCAGTAATAGATAGAAGCCAGACTGTATTGACGTAATTATATTTTTATCTTTTACGTAGGAGGTTAATTGGTCTTTCATCACACGTGTAGTGTGTTTTCAGGCTTAGGGAAACACAGCACCTATTAGCATGGTATTTATTATATAAGTGAGATGTTTCTGTAAGTGGTCATCTATCAAATGTAGCATACAAAGTGAAATTTGATATGTCCCTGTCGCATTGCTTTTTTCGTCGTACATGTTCTTTCTCACCGTTCTTTCTGTAACGCGAGAGAAGGTAAATAACTTTTCAGTAGTTGGTAAATTTTCATATTCATCAAGTAATAACAACTGATCTTCTGAAGGTATAAGCACAGGAATACTATATGAAATGGTTTTAAGTTCGGGTGGTATTACAGTATTATTTTTTCAGGCAACAAATGAAGAAATCGAAGAATCGCACCCGTAATGTAACTTCTCAGTTCTCTGTAATATGTCCAGTTTAACAAAGTGCGAGATATTTTATTTTTATCAAATGCCTATTTTCTACTTGATATCATTTCCTTTATATTGTATGTGATCCAAGGTGCTGGGAGTTTGGTTACTCTTTTTATTAGAAGGGGTGCATGTTCATCGAAAAGTTCCATCGAATTGTCATAGAAAAAGGAAAGTATGTCGTTGACATCATTCGTGCCGTAAGTATCGTCCTAGGGTATTTTATGCAAGTCACTATTGAATGATTCTCTATTGAGCTCGTAAAAATCACGATCTATTATAGTTTGTTTTTATTTTCATATTTGCAGTTTGAAATAAAACAATTCACAGCAATACCAGACAAAACAATACCAGCGTCAAAGACATTAACTGATCTAATCTAAAAGAATATGAGAGTTATCAGTTATGAGTGTGGGTTTATAGATTAGTTGCTTAAAAGTATATGACTCAATAAAATTTTTCAATAGTGAAGCACGCCTATCATTTTTCAAGAGATCTATATTCAAATCTCCAGATACCAGAAAATATAAATCAGAAACAAATTCGTCAGTTCATTTGAGCATTCATGAATGTAACCATTTGGAGAAGGATATAAGATTTCAAATATGAAGGTTTCACTTCCTATTTTAACCGAGATCCATAAATGCTCCAGGTCATTATTTATTTTTGAGAAAATATTTTGGTGACAAATTTTTTTTTTACATACAAAGCATCCCTCACCCCTATTTATCCTCTCGGCCCTTATGTAACTACATGAATTGATACATATTTCATTGGGGTTATAGTTCCAATCCAAACAAATTTCTATGAGTCCGATGATGTCTATATTCTCAGAGGTAATATAATCCAGTGACAATAGATCGCATATTCCAAAAAAAATTAAAAAAATTCAAACAACTCATTGAAAGGAATGAAGAACCAGTAATAACAGAAACCCAGTAAAACAATGTATCGAAAGACAATTTGTTCCAACTGAATATAAAACATATATGCCATATTCAGCACATGACAGGTTAAATATACATGGAAATTTTCAATAACAATCGATAAATCTGGGGACACCTAATGCATCATAATGTACAATATAAAAATCGTAATTCACAGAAATTTACTCCATCATAACGTCAAACGATAGAAATCGCAATTGATCATAGAGTACAAGATAGAAACGTACAGCGGCATAATGTACTGTTCCATAACGTAATTCATCATAATATACTTCATCATAACGTACTTTTTCATAACGTGCCCCGTCATAATGCTAACGCATCATAATATCATTCGATCATAAACACAATGCATCATAAACACAATGCATCATAAACACAATGCATCATAACAGCAATGATTCATATCATCAAACGATCATTATCGTAATCGATAGAAACCGTAATGCGTCATAACGTACTTCATCATAACGTAAAATATCATAACGTAATGTATCATAACGTACTTTGTCATAATCTATAGTCCATGCGCTCGCTTAAACTACGTGGGAATAACGGCGGAAGTTGAAATTTTGAACTCATTGAAGATCTGAAAAGAGCCCTATGACAGTGAAGAAGTTCAAATATGATGAATTACTTGAATTTATTATTTCATTGTTTATAATTTTTCATATTTCTGCATTATAATGTTGAGTTGAATTTTGAGACAGTTGGCTGCCT
>WOGP01009550.1:0-10685 GCA_015342065.1 Leptinotarsa undecemlineata | reverse complement strand
TTCTATAGATTCGCAGTTATTCCTTTCTGATCGTTTATTTCTTTACTTCTTCGACAGATGTCAAAGGAGTTTTGAAATATGAAATTATGTTAATGTTGTTGATTGACAACTGAAACATTTGATGTGATACAAGGTACTCTCCGATATTAGTCTGTTGCCATTTCGCCACTATCCAAATTTTTCTTCAAGATGGGCAGCCAGGTACGGTCCATCTCCAAAGACATCTGTCGAAGAAGTAAAGAAATAAACGATCAGAAAGGAATAACTGCGAATCTATAGAATTTTTTGTCCAATTCTGAAGACGGAGGCAGATTTTGGCCTCCGAAACATAAAAGATAACTATTGTTTTATCGCTTAACAATTTTTTTTGATAGGCAAAATTGTTAAATACGACAAGTTACTGATAAATAGAAGATTTTTTTTGTGAAAAATACTTTGATTTTTACGCAGTAACTTATCGGGGTAAACTAAAAAGTTTGCCCTTCTAAAGGTCTCCATTATAATTTTTATATTTTTCAGATTGTGGAAGGTAACAAAACCCAAAAAAGGTCGTCCTCCACAAAAAAAATGACTTTTGTTGAATATTTCTTTTTGTCTAGTTTCAAATTCACTAACTCCCATATTTTTTTGTAGGGTTCTCAGAATTCAATATAAGATTGCTATAAAAATTTGTCTTTTCCGATTCAAACTATTCAGTTAAGGTTGTATTAGCTTTTTTATAGTAATCATGGATATTTTCATCATCCTGCTGCTTTCTTAGCCAATTTACGTATTTCAGTTCATTAAATTCACTTTTCAATTTTCGAGACATAATGCAATTTGTTTTTGTATCATTTCTATTTAGTAAATTTTTTTAACGGATGTGTGATTTCGAAGCAGTATCTCATGTGATCCCAAAACGACTTGTAGACTATATTTATATCGTCTGATGTCGATAAATTCAGTGGTACTTTATTGAAATAGAGTTTGAAGTTTGAAATAGTATTTTCGTTTGTTATACGTTTTTGGATGTAATTTTCTTTAATTTTGTTGTTATCATAGGAAGTCTGCCAAGTGAGTTCTTGAGCATAATGGTCAGAGAATCCAGTGTCAAATACCTTACAATTGGCATTATTTGATATATTTGTCATTATATAATCAATTGATGAACAGCTGATCCCTCTGGTAGTTGTCACAACAGTGGTGTATTCATTCACCATAGACTTCAACTGATAACATTCCATAATATCCGTGAATTTTTTGTAGTTTATATTGTTTACCTTGTTATCCATTTTGATGTTTAGGTCACCGCATACTACGGTTTTTTCGAACTTCTCATTTGAAAACTGTAGAATTTGTTCCAGTATTGTGAAAAGGAGTTTCATGTCTCCATCCGGTGGCCTATAAATTGTACTATGCTAGTTGTTTTTTGATTTGCTATGGCTGAACATTCTAAAACGCGTTCAGTAGAGAGTTGTTTTATGTAATTTATTTCTTTACAGATGAATGCAATATCATTTCTCACATAGGTGGCACTTCCGCCATGGGTAATTATATTTTGTCTGCAGAAATGAGAATGCTTCCTATAGCCCTGAATTAATGTTACGTTCAATTGGTCTTCTGTTTATCAATGCTCAATTATGCACAAGATGTTTGTTTTTTTTTTTCATCACATAAAATGTTAAGTAAGTTAATTTTATTTGATAGGGTCTGGGTATTTAAATGAATTAGCGCCCAAAGGTCTTGTTGAATCGACAAATCATTCAATCTTCTTTCTGTTGTAGTTGACTGTCGTGAAAATTTGTCGTAGGGAAAGTGAATCTCTGCACTGCAGCTCCAGCTGGCCAAAAGTCTGGATTGTACACCTCCTTAACATGCTCAATGGGAAACGATACTTTGAAGGAGTATGATGTCTCCGTTTTTTTTTTCATTTTTCACAATCGAAGTCTATTGATGGTGCTGATTTTTCCAATAACTTCAATAGGTCTCCTTTCGTAGTGTCTCTATGCAGGCGACTGACGTGAAAATATCCATAATTGCGGATTGTTTTTATATTAAATGTGGCCATTCCAATTACCTGTCTATTCTTATACCTATGATTTTTTGCAAGGGATTCCACGGCCGTTGGGGACTCCTCAATTGTTTTTGTTGATCGTCTGTTGTGTTGGTTTTTATAGTTGACACGCTAGCTGTTATCTGGCTGGTTTTTATGTTTGGTATTTTTGGTGTTTTTATCAAGATTATTGTAGCATTATTTGCTAGCTTATGTTTTGAGTTGGAAGAATTATTCACAGATGGCGTAGGGTGTATTATTCCGGTATTTGTTTTATTTTCTTTCACCAGTTGCACTTTTAATAAGTTAATATATTCGCTTTGTTCCTCCGTCCTTTTTTCTCATTGCGTCTAGTTCAGCCGAAGCTTTACGAAATGCAGCATTTAACTTACTGTTTCCGTGTTTACTCAGCTATACGTTCTCCTGACTGTCATGGATGATATTGTTGTTGTAGCACTCACACTTCTTGTTGTAACTTATTCATTTCTACTGTAACAAGGTTCAGAAACTATTTGCAGCATACCCGATTTCGTAAACCAGAAAAGTCTATAGTCTGTTCACCGAACAAACAGGATCAAATAAAAAATGAGATGACAAGAAAACAATACAACTTTCGAAACAAAGGATTTGGAGCAACTTTTGTATCACTAACCATGATTTCATGGTAGAAAAAAAAGATGTAAACCCAAATTGAACCAATGGTTATGAATTATGGTAAATTCGATATCGTGTCAAAATTCATTTTTCATATAGAAATGAATAATATTTGCTAAACTGTGAATAAAGTTGTAAAAAAATGAAGATCATGCAAGTGACTCTCAGATACAATCTGGAAGAAAAAGGTTTTCGAAATAATTATATTATTTCACAATAATATTGAATTGCAGCCTGTGAATGCCAGACTTTGTTGCTGCTGGCTGAAATTTTATCAGAGTATGGCCCCCACATAGGTAGATACCTTATGTGCTACAATGGAGTTTGGATCATCGTGGCTTTGAAAGTTAATAAAGTATAAATACTGATCGAATACTCTCAAACTTCAATAAAGTGTGAATGTTTTTGAATCATATAAAAAATATTTCATTTATGTTAGTTATTTGGATCCTGTAAAAGGATGTTTCCCAGTAGCCGAACAGTTCTGATAGTTCTAACACTTAGCCAGACAAATTTAAAGGTTTAGTTCTAACTCTAACTCATCAAAATATCTAACTCTCGCATCCGTTTGGATGTATGTTGCGTATCTTCCGGAAGTCAAGACTTGTGCAAGCTACGAAAAACCGAGATATCACCTTTTGACGTGCGATTCCTATCACGGGTGAGACGATTCGCGATGAAAATTTAAAATTTCACAGTTGTGATCAAGCCAATGTTCACATAGCAGTTGATTAAATGAGTGGAAACAACCATATATTTCATCCTCCCGATTAGGAATAATTTTTTTGACATGAATAAAATTGAGGAATGATAATGAAGAGTGAAATGTAATTATATATTCCAATTATATCTTTGACCTTGACATTCAACTGTCATCGTCACATTACTCTGAATACCTCACTCTTTCATTAAATATAATTTCTACATAAGTTCAGTGTATCCTCATACAATCTTGATCAGTTTAGACTACCTGAAGTTTTCGAATAGTTGATTTGTATTTGTGATGACGACAGCAGTGAGTAACTACCAAATCAAGACGTGATTATGATCGTCATCGTCACAGAGGTGAATATATTTCATATTTTCGCAATACTTTGAAAAAATGGATGATATGTAATTCACATTAGAAAGAATAATTTACCTATAATTCAACAAAGTGAAGCTGTGGAGCGGATATTTGTGATATCTTTCGTTATTGATAAAGATTATGAAATTCAAAAAAATAATTATGCATGCCACATATTCTTTTAGAGTTCTTCCTCCTTCAAATATGTGCATGCAGCATTCAGCTGGAGAGTGAAACTAAGTGGAAAGCATGAATTTTGCTGTAGCACATTGTCATAAATATTTGTATATAAGCAGAAATTTAGAGCAGACTTGAAATTCTCTCAACAGATATGCCAACCTGCCACAAAATATCATAGGATAAAGTGTCTTCATACTTATGGGAACGCCCTGATGCCGTTTCATCATTCTTATGTGCTTGTCTTTCGGAATCTTTCATAGAATTCAACTTTTTTTTACTATAATGCGAAGAAAGTAACAATTTCGACTTTGAGTTCCCAAAGTTATGATTTTCATTTTCTGCCAAATTCGCAATAATTGAAACTTCATAGTAGTATACCGTTAATTACTTATGTGGGAGACATGTATTGAGGGGTTCGAAGAGGCGACTTTTGAAAAAGCCTATAAGAAGCCCCAAAACTGGTTTGGATAAATTGACATTCTTTTCTAGTACAGAACCATGAACTACATTGTTGCAGGAAGTCCACAATGAATTTTAGATTTTGGATCGAATATGTCGAATACCATCCCAAACGGGACAATATCTAAATCGTGAGTAGAATTACCACCAGTATACAAAGAGAGAAATTATGAAGACCCTGAGTCATCATGTATTCTAGCAGGTCAACACGTAAGAAAGTCTTGATGGAGAACAAGGTTACATCAGGAAAAATCTTCAGACTCTGGTTAGACGACAACAAGAGTACCGCAAGTGAGATAAACCGAAACAGACTGTTCTATCCGTTCCATATGCAAAGGAATGTGGAAAGAGAAAGAAATAACATTCAAATATGCTTCAAATCTAGGAACCCCATCCATAACAGCCACACTAGAACCAAGCCGCCAAATACGATTTGGTAATTGCATCCACCAGATATCATATGGGTGCGGTGAATCCTATATTTGTGACATCAAGAGTTTGTTGAAAATCTGCATCTGACAGTACAAGAAAAATACCCTATGAAGATAAATCACTGAATCGGAGGTAGCGCAGTTTGTTTGAATTCATCGACGTAACATTTTGCCAAATTCACTCACAGAAAAACACATTTCGAAATAAAATGTATTTACAGACCAACAATTAACCAGGCTGGAATGGGGATACGAAACATATGGAAACTTCCAATTAGACGAACAAAGGGTCTTTTTTGCACTGAACCAGAAACCAAATGGAGGGGGAGGTGGAAGCGTCCAAGTAATCTGTGAGAAGTCACAATTATGAGAACCAGACCAGATGTCTATTTCATGTTAAATGTTTTCAATTTCATGTTCATTATTTGAACTAATGAATGATTTTTCTACAGAAATTAAGGTTTTCAGTGTGTTTTCAATGGACGAAACGTCGCATGAAAAATTAGGCTGAACCAAATTATGGCAGACATGAAATAAAGCAAAACGATTTCGTGTAATTTTTTTATTTTATTGAAAATGGCAGCGGTAGAGCGAAAAACATGTGTTATTTTCAGTTTTTGCAAACATCTCAGAAACGGTTGGTGATTTTGTTGACATGAGGATATCATTATCCTACATCCCTATAAAGGCAATTTTTGTTTAATTTATATAATCGTTATTGCAGGATATACTGTTGCCGAGATTGTAATAGTGGTATCCGCTAAAAGAATGGCCTGTATGTTTTTGAATACGTCATAACTATATTACGATACGTATTTAGGTTAACTGTGAAATCAAACGTTTCGAATCTACTTGATACATATTACTCACCTATCAAATGGTTGATACTGCAAATAGACATCGTATCACAGGAAAATATTTTCAGAAAATTAAAAATGTATCACTCACGAGCTCTTCTCTATTGTGGTCTTATTATTCATCAGCTTCGTTGAACTGTCTCTCTTTTTCTGTCAGCGAAATCATTCTGAAGAAACTCAAGAGGGAGCATAAAATGTCTACCCTCATTTCAGATAATCTCAATTGATGTGGGTTGATTATATAAAGGCGAGTTATCAGGTCTTCTCCATCTCTTTTTTTATTTTTAGTACGGATGCTTTTGTGACAAAAATACAGGTTTGAATTGAGGAATACAAAGGAAAAATATTCGTTACTAACACGTATTTCTGAAACTATCTAAAATGTTCGAAATATCTGACTCTCCAACATATAGGGATTGATATACATTCTCAAGTGTTTTTCATTATTTTTCTCTCTTCCTGAAAATTTTCAGAAGAAAGAGCAACTTGATCAGAAATATAGTGTCAGTTCAAATGCATATTCCACGATTATTAAAGCAAATTTTTTATCGAATCAAATAGTTGATTAACTACTACATAGATATATTTTTCAGTTGAACCGGCTTCATTAGGTCCAGCAAAATATAACGCGACCTTATGGAACCCACAGTATGAGTCATTCTCAACAATATCCATATTCCTGCACTGATTACCTAAGTACTATATTATGTGACTCATTCGAATGTTATTTGCGTATCTCGTTGTCAAAACTTCAACAAACTTCAATGAGAATGTTACCAATTTGGACTTTTATTTTCTGGAGATTCAAAATCTACGAAGAAAGAGACGAGAAAAATTTAATGAAATGTTGAAATTGTTGAATATGCTTGAAATTTCCTTGTAATAATGCAAAGCAAACAAACCATTGTGACTTGTAATGGAAGATTCAATGAATATATTCACAATTAGTGACATGTCAAAATAAACAACCAACCGATATGAAATATTCAAGATAAATGATGGAAAATGCAGAAAACAATAAGATACAAAAGTGTGAATGATAATAATCGGAACGTTATGCAATACATTGATTTGAGATACTTCATTCCTTTTTTTACTTTTTTTCATTTTCATTTTTCTGAATTCCTTATCTTGATCATTTGATTCCATTTTAATTTCAGTTACGTTGTTTTTATATGTATGGTCAAAAAGAAAAAAAAAAGAATTTTCAAATCAAGTGCAGAAAAATATAAGATAGAAAAGTGTGAATGCTAATAATCGGAATGTTATGCAGTAAATTGGTTTGAGATACTTTTTTTTTTAATCTTCTTTTACTTTTTTCATTTTCATTTTTCAGAATCCTTTATCTTGATCATTTGATCCCATTTTAGATTCATTTCTGTTGTTTCCATATGTACGGTCAATAAAAAAAAAAAGAACTTTCGAATAAAGTGATATGAGGTTTTGATTGTCAGCATCCATTTCATCGTTTATCTTGATCAATCTATTACATTCATATTCCATTCTTCTTGGTTTTCATATTTGACACCTGACTCATTGACAAATTTTCATTTTAGGTCATACTAAGCTGTTTATTTTTATGAAAACAGGAGATTCACCTATTTGTAGGCCTAAATATTACAAGTACCTATTACAAGCAACTTTGTTGATCTGCCTGTGTATCTTCATGAAATAATTCAGGAGTAATTTTCAATGGTTCACAGTGCACAAGCAATCAGAAAAACACGTGATCCGATTGGGCTGTTACGATT
The DNA here is from genome assembly GCA_015342065.1 of Leptinotarsa undecemlineata. NCBI lineage: Eukaryota > Metazoa > Arthropoda > Insecta > Coleoptera > Chrysomelidae > Leptinotarsa > Leptinotarsa undecemlineata. The sequence goes on along the minus strand of WOGP01009550.1, from coordinate 3,255 downwards.
ATTATTTTTTTGTCTGGGAAATACAGAAACCATCATTACCATACAATATCTTACCATGAAAGTTTAAATATTCCATTGTTCTGATTTTTACTTCGCATTTGCCCAGTATTCTGTGTTAGTTTTCAATTTATATGAATATATGGGTCTTATTCAAAGAGCATGGAAGTAGTTTTGTGAATAAAAAGAACCATTCCACATTTGCAAACCACCTTTTAGCAGAAGGACGTGGGTTCAATCATAAGTATGAAGTGTTAGATTTAGAAACGACGAGTTTGAAACTTAATGTTTAGAAATCAATAGATTCGGGTAATTTACTGAATGATAAATCAGAATTGAATAACTCCCAGTTACTAAATATTTTTTCAAATGTGGAAACTGGGACGTGAGCTCAAGTAATTTAATTCATTACAAATAGAAATAAAATGTACTTCAAATTGTGAAATTGGTTATATCCAGCATTAACTATGTAGAATATTGATAGTGAAGACACGCCCGAAAAAGCCATTGTATGGCAAAACACGTGTTGCATATTTGTAAAATTGTTTAGTGAAAATCTCACAATTAAGCGGTTTTCAAAAACTTTTGTAATGGATTTTCATCAAATATCGGATAATTCCATCACATAATTTCATTCGAATTTACCAAGAGATCTTTTGACATACTTGTTAATTCCATCTCAGTTTAGTTTATAATTATTGGGTTTTTATGAGAAAATCAATAGAATAGAAACAATCGGTGAAACAATTAAGAAAAATATATTTAACAGATTTAAAATTTTGGATTATACTCGTTCACTTCTTTTGAGCAAAGGTGTTGGCAGTTGTCATATTTTCACTAAAATTTCAATCTATTTATGATAATAATTATAGAATGTTCACATTATCATGTTAGTTAGTGTTGATTTTCATCAAGTAACGTGTTCGAGTTTCAATTCTTTTCAATTTCGAGTGTGATTGAGAGTTCGCCATATCTCGATTAGTTCATAACTACAATGTCTGAATATGTATATTTGTGTATACAGTATGTATGAGGATTGATTTCATAAGACGTGTGACGAACTGACATTTTTTCAATTTGATTTGAGACGTGAAACAATTTTCTTTCCAGCTAATGCGTCAGTTTTGTTCATGATACAACAATACCTTACACAAAGAAGTTGTTCAGGATGAAAAATCAGGCTTTCTGCAAAATTTTAGAAGTATTCAAAATCGAACCATCATTCTTTCTGATCACATAAAATAAATTGTATTTACTCACGAATTAAATTCGCAGAACGCAATAATAGCTTTGCTTCAAGTAAAATATATTCATCCAGCGTTGTCTGCGATGAATTTGTAAATAAAATTTCTAGCCCATCATATCTCTTGTTTATCAATTCTTGTATACACTGTGTTTGTTTGTGAAAATAATTTCTTAGGATTTAAGAGAAGTTGGTTATGGTTGAGAGTGTACATTTTCCTGTTGAATTTGAAGCAGCCAATGAATCTTAGTTGAAAGAAACAGGGTTAAAATATATCTAAAACAAGAAAGATAATATTCGGGGCTTTTTTTGTTGTATGGAAATGCGAAATAAGCTATTGTATTTTATTGTTGTACAGAAACGTTTTATTTGACAACTTGTATATCGTGTGTTCATTACAAGTGAAAACCACCGAACCCTTATCCAAATACTTTCATGGAATGTGTCAACACGCAATGAAACAATGCCAGCTTGCATATTCTGCATATTTCACATATTCCATGAAATACCTGAAAAACTCATACACCTTCTGTTTACTACCTTGTACATATTTGAATGTTTGACTGCATTACATGTATATAGCCGATAACTGTAGTGGTATCTAGATGTGCTTTGGAAAGAAAATATTTCACAGGTATTTCATGTATGTATTCAATGTTTAGGTGGACCTGAGGCACATGGACGAGAAGGCGGGGAGCAATGTTGTGGATGAAGGAGTAGATCTCTCAGAATTCTACAAGTCAGTCGAATGGGATATTCTTGAAGTACCTGCTGTGAGGTAGGTAACTATTATATTCTGATGAGCAAATGGTAATTTTTTAAAAATATTACAGCGTTTGTTTGAAGGTGGTTGACAATGTTTCGTAATGAATTTCATGAGTTTGGACTTCTATTGTCTGAAATGATATAAATTGATTTGAAATCCCTGAAAGAATCTGTAAAAAATTAAAAATATTAGCTGTAAAAACTATTTGATTTTGCAAAAAACTAAAATTACAGTGAAATAACATACAAACAACAACCAAAATAAATTTAACTATTAACACGAGCTGAGAAATAAAATATTAATAAGAATTAAAAATTAAAAATAATAAATCAAAATATTCCAAACCAAGTTACTTCACGAAGTTTCGATTGTTAGTATCCATAATCGTCTTCGGTCGATAGAGGATAGGTGAAAGTAGTCGAATGACCTATAAATATTAGTCAAATCTCGATGTAATAAGTCTATTTATCACCCGAAGACGATTGTGGATACTAACAATCGAAATGTCGTGAAGTAACTTGGTTTGAAATCTTTTAATTTTATATTTTTAATTTTAATTTCTTGTTGAAAATTTTTCAATTTTAACAATTTTTCGTGTTAACAGTTCAATTTTCTTTTGATAGTTGCTTCTATGTTATTCCATTATAATTTCAGTTTTTTGCTTGATAAAATTGTTTTTTCATGTAAACTTTTTGATTTTTTAATGCTTTTAAATTTTTGTTTCTCAATGAAATATATCTTTGATAATTAGCCTAAGCTCAATTTTGTGAAAGAAACTACAAAAACTATCATTATTGTACCGTTTTCATCAATATTGATAGTAATTAAAGAGAAAGGTTTTTGTTTATGAGTCGTTGAAATTATTCATAAATTGAATGAAATATGATGTTATCTGTGCAAAGCTAGGAAGTGTCTGAAATCCTTTGAGATTTAACAACTATATATTATTTATTTCATCAATTCGGACTTCCATTGTCTAATATAATATAAATTGATTTGAAATCCTTGAAGAAAAATAAAAAAAAAAAACAAAAATTACAATTTCAGTAAACAAAAACTGAAATCGCAAAGGAATAACATACAAGCAACAACAAAAAAATACAAAATTGAAATAGTAATGAAAGCTGAAATTAAAAAAATATTATTAATGAAAGATGGAAAAGTGACTCACATAAATAAGAGACATTTCTCAGATACACATGTAAAATATTTAAACATACTATATAGTAAAACGTATCGGTGGCTTACA
>WOGP01009549.1:0-10685 GCA_015342065.1 Leptinotarsa undecemlineata | reverse complement strand
CCTTCTGCATCTGTGCGGCTAAGATGTCTGCCTTAGTGCGGCAAGCCGGTATGATTTTAAGATTCGAGAGTAGAGAGGACATCATTCCACCAAGGACCCCAATAATCAGAACAACCATCTTGGCAGAGTGATCTGGAGAGAGTCTGCGGAGTTCGAAGAGAAGATCACGATATTTTATCCGTTTCTCCGTTTCTCCTTTTCTGACGATATTCGTCTCCCCAGGAGTTGAAAACTTCACGACAATTATCGTTTTGCTCTGGTGGTCAAGAAGGACTACATCAGACTTATTAGCTTGTATGAGCCTGAGGGTAGAGAACGAATAGTTTCAATAAATTCGGCACTTCTCGTTTCCCACAACGGATCCAATATCCCCCAGAGCGTAGGGCAACACCGGTGTCTCGTCAGTACCGTAAGAGTGCCGTAGATGGTAATATAGCACTCTTAGGGCTGCGTCATGTCGATGGATATAGTCCGAGACTGCATATGCTGGACATGCTGATAGCAAGTGCAAGACCCCATGTATTGGCTTATCCTTGTGTTTCCGCAGAAGTGAGGTGAACTCTGCGGTTTTTATATGAGCGAATAAAATTATTATAGAAACGAAATTAATAAGAACAAAAATCAAAAAAATAACTTATGGAAAATTGTGAATCCGACAAATATATGATAAAAAATTGGACAAGCCATCAAATCTACCACCAAAAAGGACATAAATACAGGAAAGTATATTTCTCCAACTCGTAAACAAAAATGAAGTTGTTAGTATCATAAATTCACTTAAGATTAACAAATTACCTGGTTTCGACAATATAACTGAAGAAATTTCAAAAGAAGTTTCTGAGGAAATATCTAAACAATTGTCACATCTCATTAATCAAATATATAAAACTGGCAAATGTCCATCTGAACTCAAAATTTCAGTTGTTACTCCGGTATATAAAAAGGGTGACAAATCTCATGCTTGTAACTATAGGCCGATCTCTTTGCATGAATACGTCAATTACGAAAGTTTTTGAAAAGTCACTAAAATCAAGAATGAATGATTTCCTCAATAAGAATAACGTGATATCATCCCTGCAGTACGGGTTCTGAGAAAAATTATCGACCAATGATGCAATTTCCAAAATTACCAGTGAGATGATATATAAGTTGATAGATGAAAGTTAACCAACCGCATGTGTATTTCTGGATCTTGCAAAGACTTTAGATACTGTGGATAACTATCAGCTGTTGGACTCCCTGCAAGATTCAGGAATACGAGGTGTGGTAAATGAATTATTTTCAGATTATTTGAGTTGCCGCAAACAGTATGTAAAAATAGGAAATGGAATCAGCGAAGAGAAATTTATAAAATAAGAAGTACCACAAGGTACAGTACTGAAGTCACAACTTTTTCATTATGTTCAAATGGTCTACTCACTATCCACGAAACTGAAGGTCAAATTGTGAGCTTCGCTGATGACGCTGCCATTCTATATACTGCAGAAACTTGGGAGACTCTGAAACTAAATATGGAAAATGATCTGTTAAATATTATCAATTGGTTGGATCATAAGCTGCTTACTGCAAATTTTGACAAAACTTTTTATAAACCTTTTTCGAGTCACCTTACCTAACTTCAAGGAACTCATACTGGGCAAAATCAATCAACAGATTGCCACCAAACAAGCAGAGAGTCCGACATCTAGGGGTTACAATAGATTGTCATTCAAGATGGATGGATAGACTAAAAGTCTAAGATCATTGTTATATAGATTCAAAAGCTTGAATAGAATATTATATACTCGGTCCCTCAAAACTCTATATTATGGTCTTGTGGAGTCACGACTGCGATATGGTATCCTCAGCTGGGGTGGTGTACTTAATACCCATTTTCAGAACCTTGAGATACTACGGAAAAAAAATTTTGAAATTGATTTCCAAAAAAATTAATATGTATCCGTCAAAAAAGCTCTTTGAGGATGCAGCTATCCTCAGCGTCAAAAATTCATATTTACACGACATAGCAATTTTCATAAGTAAAATTAAATACACCCTTCAATAGTTAGATCATAGTTATAAGACAAGAACAAAGCAAAAATGTTGGTACAAATACAGACAACAAAAAAATCGGTGGGACAACGTTATTTAATTTTTTAGCAAAAAAATTCTATAACTTTCTAGACGATATGCATAAAAATAAGTTAATGAAAGTTGACTTGATACCATTAATAAAAAATATATTCAAAATGTTTCTCCTCAATGTAGATCATCAAATAATATTAAACATAATTGATAAAAAATAACTTATCAAAAATAACTAATCAAAGTAATAAGGGAAGCCAAAATAAATTTTAATCGAAACAAAATTGAAAATAATAAAGGAGAATCCTTTAAACTGTGGAAAACTAATAATGAAGTGACAAATAAAAGGAGTAACGAGAAAACAATCAAATAAAGTCAATCTAATGATGGTTCTATGATTACTGACCAGAAAAAAATTGCTAAAAAATTTGTTGAATACTCTAACAAAATTGGTGAAATCTTGGCGGATGAAATACAAAAAAGATCAAATTTTACAAAAAATAAACAAAAAACCAAAGTTATGAATTCTTTTTCCTTAAATCACTGATGAATGTGAAGTCTTGCAAGTTATTCAGAACTTGAAGAATAAAATATTTCCCAGAATTGACACTCCTAGAGCTGGAATAAAGGTTTACAATGGTCTCTGAAGGTGAAATTAGCAATGATTCAGATGGCTTTTTTTTTGAAGCCTAAATACTTTGACAGAGTCGGATGCATTCCACCTTAAAATTACCCCATAGGAAATATGCGAGTGAAAAAAAGCATAGTAGATATTCATAACTATGTCAGAACTTATTATATTTTTCAGTTGTATTAGAATGAAAATGGAGCTTGAAAGTTGGGAAGAGTGCCTTTCGATGTTAAACGTCCAACTCAGACAGGGAACTAGAAAAAGTCCTGAAAGATTTGTAGGTTCATTGGTACTTGTTGCCTGTAAAGAAAATATCACGTGATTTGCTTTGCTAGCGTTGAATTTCAAACTGTTTGCAGCAAACCATCGTTCGCCTTTTTTTTCAGTAGCTTCATTTATTATTTTCTGGTTTATATTTTGATGGAGGATAGTGGTGTCATCTGTGAACATGATACAGGTTGAATCAACTAAATTATTAAATGAGTCATTTACGTAAATTATAAATAGGAGGGGCCTCAGCACGGAGCCCTGCGGTACCTCATATTCCATTACTACTGTTTCTGACGTGATACCATTGAAGCACACTGACTGTCTTCTATCTTTAGGGTACGAGTCAAAGAGAGCTCGGGCTATACCTCTCACGTCGTATGGAATCAATTTTTCTAAAAGCAAATCATGATTTACGCAATCAGCTTTTGTTAAGTCAAATAGAGTAAGAGCAGACTTCCTACCGTCTTCTAATCCTTCTACTATGTTTTCTACTGCTTCGGCTACAGCTTTAATGGTAGAGGTGTTCTTCCGAAATCAAAACTAATTTTCATGAAGCAATTTGAATTTCTGAAAGTACATTAATAAACGAATTTTAAAAATTATCTCAAATATTTTTCTTTAAAAAATAATGAGAAAAATAGGTCTGAAATTATCTGGAAGATGAAAATCGCTAGTTTTTGTATTGGAATAATTTTACTGTTTGAAAATTTCTGACAAAAAACCTGCACCAATACAGTTATTGAATAAATTTGTCAATTTGACCACTATCAAATCTATGGAATTTTTTATTTGTTTTGCATTTATTCCAGAGATATATATATAGCTCTGTGTCGTGAGTATATTTACAAATAATTCTAAAAAATTAATATTTGTCATAGGCAAGGATATTATAATTTTTCCCGAAATGTGGCCAAAAAAAATTTTTGAAATCATTGGCTTGTAAGGTAATGTCAATTTTTTTATTGTTCAGACTATTTCTTTCGTAATTTATTATTTTCCATATATCCCTCATTTTATCGAGGGATTTATTCATTTATTTATCATAAGCATTCCTTTTTGCTCTTTTAATAGCACATTTATACTGATTTTTTAAATGTTTGGGGACTCAATAATCATGTTTCCCTTTGGTAACATCACAAACTGTTTTAATACCACAAACTGATTTAATAACACATACCAAGTGTAACATTCATTCCAAGTTATCTAGAAAGGTGTCTTCTCTTCCGTAATTGTAATCACCTCGGAAAGCGATCAAGGAGGAATGATTGTGATTTACTCCGATGTGGAGATAGAGAGAACTGAGTATGTCCCTCGGGTCACACAAACACGTATAAACAATGTCGTGGCGAACGTGCCGCTTCCCCATTAACACATCCCACTCATTAACAAACCCCTGTATTAAATTAATTATGCGTGTTCAGTTGACCTGGTCAGGTAATATTGGTTTGCTGATAAGGGATGAAATTATTGTCCGTGTTCGTCATTTTGTTGTGCGAATTGGAATTTCGCGTTGTGTTCTGTCATTAAAATTGACTGCTATTCTCTTACAGAGAATACGTATTTCAAATCATTCCAATATGGATTCGAATTGATGAAAGACCAAAAAGGTATGGTCAATGTAATCAAGGGCGTATTTTTGCTCTTTTTTCGATTCACCATTTCGAAGGCTGCAATTTCATCTGGTCGTTGCAACCGAATTACTTCAAACTTCATATTTCACGTATCACTGCTGTTCACCTCAAGCAATCAGTATGTAATCTAGCTGTCGCAATGGGTGCAGGCAAATCAGTGCGTCATATAAGAATTGTATAAACATGACCCAAATCGAAGACTGCAATTTTTGAAACCATGGAATATTTGATTGTCAGATAACTCAACTACCACCATCATATGTGTTTCAGTAATGAAGTAAGCTCTTCTTCATGAAAGATTCTGTTATTGAACATAACCGACGATATCAAAATCTCCGATGGATTGAAGAAGCCACACCACCATATCCTGTGGAATTGAACATATGGGAACTCTTACTGGACGCTGATACACGCTACTTCAAGAAGAGCTGTCAATCCTGCCATTGTAGCTACTATTGAAAGTAGTGGTACAGGGTATGTTTGAGCTCACTTCAAGGTCACGAGTCGTTGGTAAGTTTGAAAGAGACCTGTGGACTTTATGGATGTATAGAAGGATGGAATGAGTAACGGAGAGATTCAAAGATAAGAGCGTTATTGAACTATGGAAATAATAAATGTGGATGGGACTACTGCAAGCGCGACAATGATATAATGATTATGATGAATGAAAAATTAGATGTGAGAAAAAATATGGTGGCAATGTAACGGGCATTAGGTAAAGTACAATGTGTGATAAAATATATCATAACGGTGAAACATGGTATTAATGTATGTAGAAGATGTGGCAAAAATACAATACGGTCTGAGTCTAACGGATATATTTGGCCCTGCTACCTGAGCTGCCTCTCCTGCCTCTGTTGTTATACCTGAATTGTCATGTGCCGAGTTTTGCTTCTGAAGTTGAGCGGCCTGTTTGCTTGTGTAAAGCGATAAAACGGATCTCCATGTTGATGGTAATCTTGGCGCATCATCCTTCTTGTACATATTATCAGGTCGTTTTTCAATTTCGATAGCCTCTCTGATTGTTCGAGAGTGAAAGTTTTCATTGCTTGCTAGTATTTTTGTGTTATAGAAAATTGATGTGGTATCTGGTACCTCAACCAGGGTTCAGGTTTCAAGTGTGACGTTGTTATCGCTTCGGTTTCGATTTCTTCCATAAAGAGATTGGCAAAAATGAGTGATAGTGGCGAGCCCATTAATGCCTCTTAAATTTGTCTGTATCGTTGGTCGTTATAGATGAAGTTAGTGTTTTTGATACAATGTAACGCCAAGATGATGATAGCGTCTTCCGGTTTGTATTTTTTTCTGATTATTCCTAGTGCCTCACCGGTGGGTACCTGTGTAAATGTCGATAATATCTTCGTGATTTGGTCACATGGACGCCAGGAACTTCTAAGGTTTTTTAATCACTTTAACGAAATTCATACACGCATCAAATTCACGAAAAAAATTTGAAGAGGGTCACCAGCTGAAATTTCTCGATGTGCTGATTGAGAAAAAGCCGGACGGTACACTAGCCCACACGTTATATCGAAAGTCAACATACATGAATAGGTACCTAAACGCAAATTCACAACAATACCCAAACAAAACAAATTCACGCGGTGGCAAAAACACTGATGACACGTTCAAGGAGACTGGCAGATAACGATCACCGACAACAAGAGTTGAACACCATCGAGATAACTCTACGAACTCTACAGAAAAAAGTATAAAAGCGCAGCAGAAATCTCTAGTTACACCGGTCATAACTACGACACTACCATATATTGCAGGAACAACAGACATCAGCAGAATTCTTCGCCGACACAACATATCAACTTCATTCGTACCAGAACGAACAATAAGGTCTATGCTCCGTAATCTCAAGGATCAGATACCATTTGAGTCACATGCAATGAAAACTCTTCTTCGTGAACAATCAGAGAGGCTATCAAAATTGTAAAACGACCTAATAATATGAACAAGAGATGCGCAAAGTTTACCAATAACATGAAAATCCGTTTTATCGCTCCACACAAGCAAACAGACCGTTCAACCCCAGAAGCAAAACTCGGCACATGACAATACATGTATAACAACAGATGCAGGAGAGGCAGCTCATGTAATAGTGCCAAAACAGGTAGTAGAGCAAACACTGGTATTGACAGCAATGCAGGTAAATGAAAACATCCATCCCTCTTATGCAGACCTGCGACTTTGTAGGTATGTGTGTATACCCAATGGAAGAAACAATAGCTACTCCAGATAATATCGCGCAGGGACTTGAAGTGAAACCATCAGGCACTTGTGCAACGTCTTCGATTTGGAAGATTTGTCGCAAGTTATTTTTAATATGAAAAGCAGAAATTAATTTCGTTTGGTCGATACGACCAACCCATAGACCGGTTTCGGGATGCTTGCCTCATTATCAGTACCGGGCATGGTCTCTTCTGAATGGTGTGAACCGCCTGAGTATCACGACCAAACAAATATAATTCCATCTATTCATCCAGCAGTTCCAGCTGCAGTTGATTCAGTGGGATATCTACTGCGCCACTTTCACACAGACCCAGGAAACAACTCCACAAATATACTCCCAGGTAATCGCCCGCAGATATTTGAAGCAAAACCATCAGGCACCTGTGCAACGTCTTCGATTTGGAAGATTCGAAAGAAAGTTATTTCCCACAATGCTCGATACGATTTACCGATAGACCGGTTTCGGGTTGCTTTTCGATTCAGCCAGCTCAGATAGTTCACACCATTCTGAAGAGATCATGACCGATACTGATGATGGGGCGATATGAACCCATTAGAGCATTTGTGAAATGAACTAGGATCGCAAATTGGGTCTCAGAAAAATGTTTCACAAAATCTTGCTGCTTCAGTTGATGTTATTTTCGAACAATGAAACAACATTTTTCAGTCAAGAATTGCAAACTTTATTGAGAGCATGCCGAGAAGAATCGAGCAAGAAAAGAGTGGCAACCTCTTTGAATTGCAATTACACGTATATATGAAGATATTATTTTGTTGTATGGTTGCACTGAAATGAATGTTCTCAATTTCTTCAAAAACATTTATATATATAGAGATGTTATATAGAGATATTTTTAAGAATATCTACTTGTAGGAGAAGACACCACGCCACTGAAATATTAAGATCCTACATGTTGATTTGTCATAATGTGAACGAACTATTTCGTTAAATGAAAAAATTGTGAGTCGTCACGAGACACCTGACTGATGTGTCATCAGAAATAATATTTTGCGACTCCTGTGATGATTGTTGATTCAATAATTATTTCTGTGAAGTCTATATTTGCCTATATATCTATATTTGAAGTAAATAATTTGGTGATCATATCTGCATTTTGTAGACGTTTTTTATGTCTGATTCACGCTGCTTCAATTCATCTCTGTTCTGCTCCTTTATCTTTGTTAACATTCTTTTTTTTATTGGAGAGCATTCATTTCACATTGCTCATTTGCTTGAATGGATGAGAAGCAGTCTGGAATCAAAACACAATATTGTTTTTGATCTATTATTTTCAAAATAGCAAAAATAGTGTCACTTCCAGTACAAATAATCTCAAACCAGGGCCGTAGTGAAAAGAAAAACCAGATGGGGAGAGAATCCAAATTTCTCCAACCACACCGACAAAATTTCCCAACTTTCCAAAAAATTGAAGCCGAGGGATTAGTTAATACTATAATATATCAAGTTTCTTACTTCAGCTATCCAAAGATTAGCTGAATGCTCATGCCAGTTAGAGTATGCATAAACAAAAATGAATTATTCTACTTTGGACCAAGGTCCTTGGTCTTCCACCGTATCCACTATGTATAGGAATATTCAATACATATGAAAGGAAACAACACTCACATGATATTGTGCTTATTGTTTTCTACTATCATTTTTTCTATCTTCACGGAACAAAATTTCCCAACTTTTACAAGTCATAAAAACAGCAGAATGTTGGATGTTTTGTAAAATTGTCACTTCAAAACTTGTGGACTCTTCAGGACTGTTCTCTTACTTGGGAGAAATTAAACTTTTTTAAATTTTCAAACAACTTAGATTTTCAAAGTATGAGATCTCCAAGTTATGCATGTTGGGAAATTCTAACCATCTGGTTTTTTCCCATTTCTTATTACCTCTACCTTTCTTTTCTTTCATTCTTCTTTTTTCAAATTTTCATTCATTTTTTTAGTATTATTTTTTTCTATCTTCACGGCCCAAAATTTCCCAACTTTTTCCCAAGTCGAAAAAGCAGGAGAGATGGCTCCCTCCTCATCCCTTCCCATGGCGACGGCCCATTCTCAAACACATGAGTGAAATATCATGAAATTCCAACAGCTCTCTTTTGAAGGTTTGTACTAACTGAAAGCCCGGTAAATGCAATAAGACCAGCGTCATCTATATTTAAGGCAGCTCACGTAGTAATCAATTTATTTTGTTGATAACAAATGATGAAAACATTTATGATATTTATTCTTCAAGCAAATATTTTTATGTACTACCTTCCATAAGAATTATATTGAAGTCATTTAATAATTGATTTGAAAATATAATACGCTATAAAAATTGTATATATTTTGATCTACCAGTTGAGTGAATTTTACATTTACTGATCTTTTAGACGGACCGACGATTCGTGGGCTCGAAGCACAGATCAATGCACACTTCAATCATAAAGTATCAAAATATGATTAACTCAATGATGACTCAGTGTGATTTTACTTTCTTCGCAAGACCCTGCTCAGTTTCACTTTCTGAATTACCACTCTCAGACATATTTTATTTTTTTAAATTATTTATTTACTGAAACACAGGTTATGTATAGTGTAGTAAACACAACTGTATACACAATATAGCTATTCGAGCTCAGTGTAGCGTGAGACATAGCGTAAAGCCGAACCAGTGGGAAGGGAATCGCACAGTCGCTTGTGCATGGCAATTCGTCGCCATAGTAAGCGTCGCCATGCTGGAAGTCGGTTTCACGAGCAGTATTTAATGTTTCACATCAAAAAATTCAATGCAATGGAGATGAAATTCTGGTGAACCAGTTTTGATTAAGTATCTAATTAGAAATTTGGTAAATTGTTTATCTTAATATAAGGTTTCATTCAGTTTTCACTAGATCCTAGGTGATATCTGGAAAAAAATATTGATCTAAATTGCTCATCTACTTATCTAAAATAGTTAACGGCCTACTAGTGCGATCATAACACTATGAACCGTAATTAACACCCCATCTGTAATCATCCACAAACATCCATCTTGGTTATGCAAAGATACTTTCATGTAATCAGACTTGTTACAGTGGTTAACCACGGTGTAAGTGCCGCTAAAATTCAATAGGGGAGGGTCTGCCTGATTGATATCTCGACGAGAACGAACTGACCCTTCGGATCGTTTCGATGCTGATGGAGCGATAGTTGAGCTTGGTGTACAGTGGAATAATGGAGTAGGTTGATAATGGTGAGTTATCGAGATGGTATGAAAAATTAGTAGCCCGATTTGACAACAAACTTTTATTTGTATGGATTTCGCATGTGAGTTATATGTGAAACAATAGTTGAGTCCAGAAATTTTTCTGAATCAATTCAGTAGCTAGAGTTGTTCATCCAAAAACATATATAGGTTATCAACTCCAAACACTTTCGACCTCTGACATTATCTAATTTCCTTTGTATTCAAAGATACAGAGAAGACAACAGAGCAACAGACCGCAGATAATAATACTTTCGATAATAGTAGTGGTAGTAGTTATCCTTTATCCCTCTAGCTTCAACGAAGAGAGATGCGTCAGATACGTCATGAAAATATGCATTACATATATCTTTATATACTATAAAGGCATTTTCCAATGGGTTTGAAAATGTCCTTGCAGGACGAAACTTCAGTAACGTAAGTTACAAATACAATTGTACGAACATCGGAAAAGTCTAGGGATATTTTTATAACATATTAAACGTTATAAAAATAAATGCATGAGGTCATTTATTCGATTAAATTGGTACACTCGACCACCCTGTAGATTTCTATGGGTTGAACAAAGCCTACAAAAACGGTAACTAATCTTTTATCAAGTTTTTTACAA